>LBNU01026106.1:76883-163905 GCA_014162995.1 Artemisia annua
TAGAATGATCGATCTGACGAAATGTGAAACGACGAAAACATGAAAAAACGGTGAAAACGTGCAAAACGGATAAACGCGGATGAATAAGTAAAAGAATCAAATTTTAAGTTATTTATGCGGAAAAGCGGATGAATAAGTATAAACAGTCTTGATTACGGATTGTTAAGTACGAAACGTGTTTATAAACGAATGAATAAAGTAAGAAAACAGACGAATGGATTATAAAACGTACGAAAACGTAAACAATACCGGCGAAAAAAACAAAGAAAACGGTACGAAACGAAGAAAACGTGAAGAAAAAAAACGGACGAAAACGTGTAATTGTGTTCTAAATATGTAATTTCAGTCGAATGTGATAATAATCGGACTAAAGTAAGAAAAACGTGACGAAATACATAAGAAAAACGGCGAAATCGTAAAGAAAAAACGACTAATATACTTGAATAAAAATCGACGAATATAGAATAATAATACGGACTAAAATCGTATATAAACGTGACGAAAGCGGAGATATATATGGATGAAAACAGGAAAAAATATACTTTATAATTTCGAATTTCCGTTAAAGGACTAACGGTCGTTAGTATAAAGGACTAACGATGAAAAAATATGCCACTAACGGTCGTTAAAAAATGACGTGTCAGTCATTTCCATATTCAGCAGGTAGCCGGTGACAATATTTACTATATCGTCGCAAATTAGCCGGTTTCAATGACTTGATTAGTAATAAAAAAAGTTTGTTACCTAGATTTGAAAATTTGTGAAAGTACGTTGCTAATATATGGCTTTTACCCTATTAACTTTCATGTAAATGCCATGTTATTCGCTATATAACCAATTACTTTTTGACAGAATGATAATGCTATAAAAATAACTAGTTACTGTTTCGCATAATAAGACATGTGTTGCAACTCATCATGAGAGAAAATCAACCTTTGCAGTCTAAGAACATATTCAAGAATCCGCAGTTGACATATACAAAGACTAATGGACTGCGATAAACGAGTTTAGTTCAAAGTATATAGATTTTTAAATATGTCATTATAGCTTATCAGGTATATCGGGTCAACCCGATAACCCGATAAAGAACTAATTAAGACCCTAACCCGACCCTATAACACTATCAGGTTAATCGGGTTGACCCGATAAGCTAAGTTGGACCCGAATCAACCCCACCCTATAAGGCCTTATCGGGTTCGGGTCGGGTTGACCCATTTGACACCCCTGTGTGCAAGAAAGACAATTAATGTTTTGAAATGCAATTGGGATCTGATAAGCTTTTTCCTTTTTGGAGTTCTAGCTGCAAGTAGAGATTCTGCAACATCCGCTCTAGCCTTCTCTTAACGCTTTCAAAGGATTCTAATCTTACAGTCATTTGATGGAACTTTTCATAATGTTGTTTAAGATCCTGTTAAGTGTCATCACACGATGCCCTCAACTCATTAATGTCTCTCTTCAGACTTTCAGTAATGCTTTTTAACCTAACGCTCTCATTCTCAAGAGCAGACCTATCAACTTGAACAGCCTCTAGGGAATCAACCAAAGATTCTTTCCTTGATTGAAACATTAGAGCTATCATATGGCGCGATGGTATAAGATATGATATAATCGTTATTAGTAATGTGTTTCTGACCTTTAACTTTAATGACTGTTTTTTTAGCTTTAATAAGTAAGGAAACCCCTGACTTCTTATGCTGTAATCAAATGTGTTGGTGACCTTTGTACAAGTAAAATTAAATGTACCCTGATTGGCATGTATGTGATAACTTCTGTTTGTATTTCTATATCCATGACATATTTTTATGAAAGAAATTCGGAAGGTCGAGTAGTGGACAACAATGTAGAGTTATTCATTCACTCTTGCAATAAAATCAACATGGTCACAGTTACCATGACACTTACCGTGCTTTATTCAAGCAAATTCACAATTAGCATCATCTTTTATGAAAAGACAAATTAAGCATAATCTGCTATGAGACGATAGCACTTCACTTATGATTTTAGCAAAGTGTGTCGTTATATTGCATATCTACTTATTGATCCATGTAATACACCCTTTATGAAAATCATAGCATTAAAGGACGTATTACAAAACCTAGGAACGTAGCGTTATGAAATGATTTCGGGTTATATGACAAATACTATTAGAATTACTTCTTTTCTATGTGAAATAGAATCCAACAAAGTTATCTTGCAGCATAATTAGATTTCTCTTATTGGTAAACGACACAAAGACTTGGTTTGATTAATCCCACAACCAACATGTGAGTGGTAAATCGCTTAATATTATGACTAAAGAGACCGGGGACATGATTTGAACCCATGATTAAACAAAGCTATAGTTTAGAAATACTTCCTTCAAATACCTGGGGTGTTTGAGCTCCGTATGCTTTAAAGATACATTGAATAGCTTAATATCAATTATCACATGAAAGCACTTTCCAGTCTTCTGTTGAAGTAATCTTCGGAGTATTTGTCTTTTCAAAACAAAAATTACACGGATGATGAAGAAAAAAAGTTTCACAAGTCAAAACACAAAACAAATGTATTACGGACTAATTCAAGCGACGTCTAAATTATTATACAACCTCTATCCTTTCTAATTCGAGAGATATTTAGTTTATCTCCCAATTCAGAGAAATCCCTACCACCATATGCATTAACTCTAAGCAAGGACTCCAATGGATTCAAATCAACAGCTTAATCGTCATAATCGCCGCTTATTACTACGGATGAACATCTGAAATATAAACAAAAAGTAGCCATAAGAGATAAAAATTACTTAAAAAGACACAAAATTTTTAGGTAATCACCTTACTAAATGAAAAAAAATGTGAGACCTTATGTAAAATCTTCTACAGTACATTACCAAGACTTTGATCTTTGCAATTCCCAACTCCTTACAAAAGATTAATCCTTTGAAACAACCATTAGTGACACAATTATGCTTAACTATTAACCTTTTGATACCTCGCCTACACAACTCACATCCCAATTAGAACTTCCAGCCCGTAAAGCATGGCAGCTAACAATTGTTCAAACATGCTATCTTACAACACATTGACGACAAGAAAAACACGTACTCGGCCAAATGTTTGCCACTTCTCAATACTATATGGAAATAAGGACCCAAATTCGTACTACCAATTCACTAAAATGGCTTTTAAGATCTTACGAATTCTCTGATATTTTATAACGGTTATATAAAACTAATATTTCACGGAAAAAAAATGTACTACATAGATGGTGTTTGGATGCGATTCCATAGCAACTGTTGAGATATTTTCATGTGGATTTCCTTTCGAGTTCTCTTTAGAAGTTTGGTGTTGGTATTAGGTGGAATCCGGGGGCATCAAGGAGTTCAAGCATGGTTCATTAAGCCCTCCAACACACTTGGTTGTCATTCCCATAGAACAAGAGTATTTTTTTGGGTCAGTTTTCTCAGTTTCATGAAATGCAGGCAAGCAAATGCTACATTTATTGATCTAAGTTCAAATGCAAGTATTAAGATATTAATTTCATCAATGCAATTTGAAGTCTCTTACAAGGTTATAATAATTAGGTTTATATAATTTTTTTAGTTTGTGATTTTTAATAGTTCCTCAAATGCAGTATCTCTGATTATTTTATAAGTAGAATATTCTTAATCTCCTTAACAGTATAATCTTCACTTTTGCCAAAAGAAAATCAAAA
This sequence comes from Artemisia annua, assembly GCA_014162995.1. Lineage (NCBI taxonomy): Eukaryota > Viridiplantae > Streptophyta > Magnoliopsida > Asterales > Asteraceae > Artemisia > Artemisia annua. The sequence goes on from LBNU01026106.1 coordinate 80,577, forward strand.
TTCAGAACCAAACACTAGTTAATAACCTTACATTTATGAAAACCATGGCTAATGTAAGGATGTTTTGGCAAATGTAAAGATGGAATTAGTTCGACACCTTCGATAATTCCCACGATAGGTTGGAATTGAGAGTGTAATTTCAAGTTAGGACGAGCACGTAAATGCCAATATTTTTTGTCTCGAACATGATGCTCATTGGTTACCATCAGTTAATATTACGGACCACATCTTTTCTGGATAAAATGGTTTTTATTGTTGTAACACGTTAAGAGTTCAAACCTAGAAATGTCGTAAATTAACATGTTCACTCTCCAATTCATCATAATGTTATACGGAATGAAATGACTGTCACACTTTGGTGTAAGTATGTAACGACGATAGTAGTTTGATATCCTACAATCTTAAACTCCAATGACCGTTGGAAAATTAAACGTTGTGCATATCAGTAACATAACTACATGTGTTGCCAAAAGAATAAAAGTCGCTAAATGCAAGTTAAAAAAACTTACATGAAAATCATAGTTGAGACGCTAATACATTTCTAGGTCTCGGGTTTGATTCTTTTTGGATGTGTTCTAAATTTCTGTCATGGTTTAAACTTTTTAATGTACTAGTACTTATTATGATCCTGATAGCAGTGTGTAATCAACTAATATGATCAGAAATTATGAGCACATGTACTTCACATTGATATTTGGAATTTGGGTATAGGTGTGAACATATTAAGAGATCCCACATCGGCTGAGAGAGAAAAGTTAAAGGGTGGGGAAGGTGTATATAAGGGAAAAGAAGCCATTGGGTTAGTCACTTACCTGGATGGGGTCAATGGATGATCAAGAAGGTCCATGGCCTAGGTTAGTGACCTCCATTGCACTTCGGAGGGGTGCTACCCTAAGGTCGGCCCAAGTGGTCGAGCCTACATCATAATTTGTGGCAGTGGGGGCCTGCGTTCGCGCGGCCCCTAACCAATTCTTTAGTCTAAATTTTCTTCGTTCTTCTTCTAATAAATCATTCAGCGACTAGTCTGCAATAGCAAGTGGTAAGGGATTGATCTTGTGTTTTTATGATTGTTCTTCCTGTGTTCTCGAATGTGGAAAGTATTCGACGACCACTAAATGATGGGGGCTCTACAAAGCGAGTCATTTTAGTCTGTAATCTTGTAAAAGAGGGTTTCAACTAGACTACGGGTTGTTATTCTAGTAGACATAACCCGAAAGCCGTGCAAACCAGATCACTCTATACTTTTTACACTTGCTCAATCTCTAAAGCTAATTCGGAAACTTTGGAATGGGAGTAAAGCCCGACGAACCAATCTCGATAGTAAGCATTGGGCGGGCGATAGGGAGGACGGTCTCTGGATTGATTTCTGCTGGCAAGGCATAAGAGCCGTTACCTATGGCCTGTGTGGTCTTCTACGGAATGTCGCCTAACGCCGCGACGGGGACCGGTAGAAGCAGACACAAATTGACTCACTATTGTTCTCATTAATCATTACGAGTCACTCCCAAGGCTAAGATGTAGCCGTGTATTTTCTGTGGTCGATTTCGTTTTATCAATTAGTAATGATCAATGCCAACAATTGTTACCAGTTTTTACCATTAACATCAATACCAAGTTTTAATGCAGTTCCCATTGTAATTCCTTTAGATTGATTATTTTCACCATACCATAAGAGCACGACAATCACTTGACACACTAAATAGTTAAGACTCATCTTATAACGTATAGATATATGTTTTTAGTGTTTTCTGCAAATAGTAGCAAAATATGTATTCGACATCCAATACTATAAACTCAGCACAATAGTTAGCTATCAAAAAGAACAACAAAGCAACATGAAACTGTAAGCATTATAATGGTAAAAGTCAAAACGGGCATATTACATGCTGATAAATTACTATTTCTAGTTAAATTATATACAACATCCAGCCAAATATATTATCAAAACCAATGTACACAACTAACAGAAACTAATAATATTTCAAGGGTTACCAGTGGTGGTCACGAAAGGTACCAATCTTTTATAATCTCTTCTTCTCCCAAGTGCACAATTATCGAGCACCCGCCCAAGTATCAACCGAGTGTTCTGCAAAGCCAACTCTCTGGGCGGAATACCTGACTCCGAGAGGTTTGCTTGAGCCGTCAGCATAGACCCTGGTCCAAAACCTAAACCCATTGCCTGTTGCAGTGGTCCACTGCGAGCCTTGAAAGATGATTGAGGAAATAGCACCTTGTCGTCTGTCCCAACAAGCCCGTTCTCGTATGATCCTGGATCGTTGTGGTGGGTCCCCGTCAAGGAACTGCAGCTTTGTAGAAGGGCTTCAAGTACACTGAGAGCCTCCCAACATAGAGTGCTTTCGACCAGCTGAGAAACGATTGCATACATATGTGGGCTTTGAGCAGCGTCCATGGGAGTGTGCTGAAGCAATGCCTTCATCATTAAAAGTATAACACGTTGATACTCCACGGGTCCTCGTTCTAAAAGCTTCAGCAGATGTCCGAATGCTAGTGCTGAGTGCTTTGGGAGCCACTCATTGCATAATAACGGTGACACACAACCAAGTAGGATGTCTATTGTCTTGATTTCACCCTGTGAATACGACATGAAAACTGTAGCTAGTCCGTCTAAGGATTTTGCACGACACCAAATTGCCAAATTTGTTGACACACCACATGCCTTTTGGTATTGGTGTAACAGCGATGAGGCTTGGCCCACAACAGCTTCTTGGTTTAGCTGTAAGCAGAGCCAGGGTAGCAAGCCGGTGATATGCATCAAGAGTCTAGTTTCTGGGTCCCCAAATATCGAGTCACAAGAGTGGACCGTTATCCGTGAGAGAACCTCAATTGACACACCATGGCTCACAGTTGACATGAGTCCTTTAAGAACGAGCGGCTGCACACCTTCAAAAGCCGGAACTTTCCCACTGGATGGCGAGGCAACACCTGCATTGTGTGGCTGTGATTCCATTCGCTGAAAGTCTGTATCAGCTACACTATGATCAAGCTCGTCTCGTGGCATGCTCGAGAGTAGAACGTTTTCAGTGGTGCGGTCCCGAAACGATAAACGGTCAATGACACGGGAAAACAGCTCAAGTACCTGGCAATAAACGTGAACAAAATCGGTGTGCATCATTGCTACACATCCCCAGAAAAGTTGGGGGTATAGAATCACCTTCTCGGGCTCCATATTTTCCACCATCACTTGCAACGTCAAAAGAATCTCCATAACAAACCCTAAAACAGATGGTACGGGATTTGCTAAGCATCTATGGAGGCATCTGAGAAGCGACACACAAGCATCGCTAGTGACACGGGGTCTTAATGCACGGTAGATCTGGTGGGACCGGCATGAGAGATGTCTTGATGTGCACTCCATGGCCCACTTGAGTGCTTCAGCACCCCATGTCTCTCGAAGATCACCTTGAAAGAAGATGGCATCAACCATGCTCTGAACAAGTGCCGATAATAATGCTGCACTCGGTAGCTCGATTTTGACTAGTGTAGGGTCTTCGTTTTCCCACATCATACTCCCCCGTTTTGACTGGACATATTTTATTAAACTTACAACCTGTTGCTTGTTCTCACCGTCACTATTTTCAACATCATAAAGCTCCAAATGCCGGCCCGCGAGAGAATACAATAAATTAACAAGCAAATGTTGGCAATGTTCCAAAACGATGTCTTCTGAGCTATCCATCGAGACAAACGTGACGTGAAAAAGTAACGGTAAATGTTCCCGGAAATCTTCATCATTCTCATAAGCGATTTCCGCAAGTAGAATCAATGCTATATCAGCATGGGTTAACGAATGCTGCTGATGCCCTTGTAAAGCTGAGTGAAGTTCTTTAGCATTGACACCGTGGGTTCCGCCAGCAGGATGCAGACCATCTATCTCAGAATTTGGAGTGTCAATAAGGTAATCACCGCTATCTCGAGACATATGTCTGCTTCTCATACTTCCAGTTGTACTTCGAACACCCATTAACGGTCCCGACATGTTGACTAAAGCTGGAATGAGTTGACCGGACCGCCCGGCAGTTACGGGAACCACATTCATTTCGGGAGCCATTGGAGTCAATGGACCTGAAGCACTACGACCTCCAACACCCGCGGTTCTCCAGCTTAAGCTTCCACTCGTATTTCTTAAAGGACCATCGAGAGACCCTCGAACCAATAATGGTGACATATGAGGCTGGTTATCTAAAACAGATGCAATTTGGGCCACCGCTGAACTCTGAGAAAATTCCAAGACATAATTTCCGTTTCCTTCACCTTTGCTAGCTGTGGGTCTGAGTGGTTCTAAACTATCTTCAAGCATGCGTTGAGCCAATTGGTAAACCAAATGGTCGATGGTCCCTTGGGGACATATCCGAGCTAGATATAAACTCACTCTTTTAGCAACAGAAAAATAAGTAGCAAAAGCGCCACTTATTTCAGCAGATGCATTTGAATCACAATCTTCAATTCCTTTAGTGATTAAAAAATCCAAAACCGGACGTATATTGCGAGCCTTACTAGCAATAGTACTCCAAAGCTTTTCGATTTCATCAGGAAACTGATCACCGTGCCTCCATGTCACATAATAAAGGCTTTTCAATAACCTTTCACTCCATCCTGAATCCTTCAGTTTCCAGAAATTAAGGTTCTCGATCCATGGAGCCATGCATGTTAGAACCTGATGTTGGGCAATTATATCAACAGCATCCAGTTGCCTTTGCATGATTTCTTCACACAGAAGCTGACTAAGCTCGGGATGATCTTTAGCAAGTTTACACGATAGTTTGTATTGGAATTGTTGGTAAGAGTCAGGAAGATTGCCAACAACTGCCGCCCGGTAACTTCCAGAACCTTCTATTTTATCTTCAGCCCATTCACGAACAGACAGTGTCTCTAGCATTTGTAGGGCATCATCACGAATCTGTCGAGAAGGATCCACCACTTTGTAAAGGATCAGACTCAAAAGTCTCTGGATTTCACATTTAGGTATCTCTTGCCTCATATACACCTCAGCCAATACACTGAAGTAACCATCTGCTATGGCAGCATCAGAATAGTAGCACTGAAAGAGCAAAAAATAAAATAAAATGCACAACTATTAATGTCCATAAAAACGCATTAATAAGTATTATATAAAAAACAAGAGAAGATGTCTGACCTGGTCAATGCAAGCAGGGAACAGGTCTAAATTTGTAAGAAGAAGATTCTTTAAAGCCATCTTAGCAAGGGAAACCCGAAGGTGACCACCTCTTTTAATATCACGTCCAGCGGCTCCTCGACCACCTTCTGCTGCGTATTTAGTATACGATGGGGTTCTTGGATCAACAGGTGAATAACCGAATGGGGCTCGAGGTGCAGGCTCAATGAAGAGACTGTTGATCCAAGATATAACCCGACCACTCATTTTTCTTGCATTGTCATCAAAGCACGGCCCATATAACAAAGAAGCCATAGCATTCATGGAAGCCCATTGAATGGCCTCAACTTGTTCAGTTACTTCTTTATCAAATGAAAGCTTGTCGATGGAATCTTTTGAGCGGTTGTGCTGACTAGCTTTGTAACGTTCAACTTCACGTCGATAATCACCGGCATTGTCCTGATTCCATGTACTACCAGATTCGTCACACCACGATAGAAGAAGATCAAATAATCGTTTTCTGGTTTTGGGATCAAATTTTTCGGATTTAGATTCCACAAATTCTGGGGCTAATGATCTTAGCACACATGCAAGGGAATAGCGCAGAGGCTGCATTTCTTGAAAGTTTTCGAGAGGCGAATTGGAGATTAATCTGGTTGTTTCGTCAATATACTTTAAATAGTGAAGACGAAAAACTGGTTTACGGCTCAGCGTGCCAGGCCAAATGTTTTCAGCAACAGTTCTATATATATTTGCAATACGGATTCGGATGTCTTCACGGCGAGGCTTTTGACTCTGTATAAACGTAAACGGATTAGAGTGCCAATTTTAAACTATTTACTTGTGAATTGGTGGATTTCTGTTGTGTTTTATCAACACTATTGTTTTTGCAATAATTAATTAATTACGTTAAATTATATACGAAATATCTTTAAAATCTCGGGCAACTATTTTATTTGCCATTCAGCCTATTTCAACCCCTGCAAAAATGACCCAATTAAACCCAAACCCGTTACCCAATCCAACCATCTTTACCCAACCCATTCATTGAGATCATTATTTATACCTTCCATTTAGGCTTTCCGTCTGTCTCCAAAGAAATATCATCCATAAAAGATGCAAGCTCACTGAACATTATTTCACAAACTTCCAAATGTGAGTGCCCGAGGGCCATAGTTGCTGCATGCTGAAATTCAAGAAATAAAAAGAGAATAGTTTAGCTTGGAAAATAAAAATATAAAAAAAAACACCTGTAACTTTTGTCAATTTAAAGTTGGTGGCTAGTACTCACAACATGTGCTTCAGAACCAGATTTCAACGAAGGGAAGATAAGATGGAACAGATCCCGTGTTGTTGTGGCGCCAGCCCCTTCCCTTCCAGGTGGACAAGAACAAGCAAACATAGCATACATTAACCACTGATCTAGTTTGCTGTCTGCTTCTTGATATTGATGGGCCTTTCCCCCTAATTCAACAGGCGTTATGTGTGCAAGACGCTGAATAACCTCCATCCTGAATAATTAAAAAAATAAAACCCAGATTTGAATTTTGACCACTTAGATTTCGAAAAAACAAAAAAAGCTAACTACATAGCATAAGTAATGCAAATAAAAACGAATCTTTGATTGTTGAGCTTAAATAATAAAATCGACAAAGTGCGTAAAAGGAAAAGGTAGGAGACTATGATTACTTTGCTTCCTGAACAGACTGTGGGCACAGCACTGCACCGTACTTAACAAGCTCACTAAGACAACGAGCCCATCTATTCTTGTCAGGGCTTTCAAAAAGTATAGACTGCAGTGTTGCATCAGGTGGTACTATATCAGATTCTCTTCTCAGATCAAATGGACGACCAGTATCCCAATAGCAGCTTTGAACAATGTCATCCTGTTAACGGATAAGGTCTTCACATTAATAAGCTAAACAAAACCAATATTACTAAAAAAAAAAAAAGGTAAGCGAATATGAGTAAAACACACCCCGTTCTCCTCTAGAACATCAATTATAAAAATCGGTTCAGCTTCNTATGTATGTATGTATGTATGTAAGCGAATATGAGTAAAACACACCCCGTTCTCCTCTAGAACATCAATTATAAAAATCGGTTCAGCTTCGTCTTTTATAAGATCTGATCTTTCATACAATGACAGCTTCCGTATATCATTCCGTAGGGCCCGCACACACCGTAACAACTCCAATGCAGTGTGCCTAATCTGACTATCAGCAGAACTAAGGAAAATAAGACCAACTGCGTCAATCTCAGAAGCACGGTATTCTATCGGTTCTCCTTGATGAAATGAAGATCTTTTAAACCCTTGTTTTTTCTGAACATTCTTTGCATCTGAAACATCAGTTTCAATGTTATCATCTGAAAGACAAGCTTTCCAGAATCTTAGGAGTTCGAGAAGACGTCCGAGTGATGTTTGGATGAGAAGAGGGAACTCATCTGGCAACCGCAGGATGAAGTTTGACATACCCCTCATAACTGCAAATCGACGGTGGGGAAGGTATCTTACGATGCGGTTTAGTACTTGTACTGCTTCTTCACGAACACCGGGATCAATACTTATACCATGTTGCGGGATTATCTCAGTGATTTTATCGGTTCTACCAACTTCTTCAATCAAGTAGGGTATGCACTTCAATACGGAGCGAAATAGATATCCTTGTGATTTTTCCTTGGTAACAGCATCTGAGTATAAAGCAGGAAGGTGCTGAGTCATTTGCTACAAAGTTTCTATGCTATCATTAGAGAGAATGGCGATTACATAACAATTACCTATAGTTGTCTTTGAAGACGTGAGAAGAGCCTGACTATAAGCTCGATTGCATGACCTCAATATGGACTCAATTGCAGCTTTTACTTTTGGAACATAATGGCCAATGTCATGAGCTGCCAATGAAGCACAATGAAAAGAAAAAGGTCATAACAAGATTTTAAAAAAATATGAATATTATAAATAGCGTTCGAATTGTAAAAGGATTCAATAATTACCATGAAGGATTTCCAACCCGACATGCTGGCTTGTGGGAGACATTGCAATGGCAAGTAAAGCACGAAGGCCAATAACCTTTGCTTCACTTGGGCTATCTTGTTTCAACAATTCCAAGATCACATGGTTCATAGAAAAATCAAGGTTATGTTCTGCGATAGTAACACAGAACTCGACAACTTTATCATGTTGCACATCCTGTGTAAGCATCCCTTTCCTGAGAATATTCAGAAGTTGTGCTGTCACACTGTCAAGGTAATCCCATACACGATTTGGTGGTTGGATATTCCCGTGAACACTCAAATAAAACCTTAAAACACGGTGAAGACAATCCAGAGCCATGAACCTGTTGTTCTTGTCCTGTAAAATAAGCCTGAATTATGCATCCTAGCAAAGAAAATGGAGGGACTGCCCCTTAAACACGGAAGGAGGAAATAAAAACACAAAAGAAGGTTGTAAATAATGCTGTTCTAATGTCTCTCTAGACAATGAGCTGAACTAATGTTACCCGAAGATGTTTGTACAGTTGCTCCATATGAGGACCAAAGTTATTGAGAAATACGACAGGATCACCAAGACAGAGAAGCAAAGTCACCAAAGGATAAGCAACCTAACATGGTCAAAACGAGAAGCAATTGTTATAATTTTAATACAAGAGGAGAACCAAGTAAGGTTATGCAAAGAAGCAGTGCAAACTCTAATTGGAAAAAGATAAGGTCATTTACTTACAGCTATATGTTTGCTCTGTTTATCTGTCCAATGCATGAGTTGCACTCTTATGCGTGCAACTGCTTCATACCATAAGTTAAGTGCGGGGTCTACACCAGGTGGAGGCCAGTTACCCTTTCCACCATCTGCAAGTGGTGCTAAAATGTTTGACAACATATTGCAAAGTGCATGGTGAAGTTCACTCTTTCGTTTATGGGGAGCACGATTAAGAGGATTGGCTTTTGCCACAAAGGAAGCCGAGGCATTTAGACCGCCCTCTGTCTTGACCTGCCCAAAGGTATTCACAGTATTACTATATACTTTTCTTTCATAAATAAAATAACTAACAAAAAAATGAATACGTTGTAGTTAGCATGTACCCCGAGCTTTAGGTAGCGCATTCCATTAATGATACTGAGTGTTTCACTTCGAGCACCGCTGGTATCAATCCGCCGAGTATTGAGTTCCATGAAAAACCGCTCTGTTACAGAACTAAACCTGTTGAGGGATTGCAAAAACATTCTTAGATAACTGAAGACACGGCCTACAAATTTTATCAATTTTTATTTATCGAATGGATACTAATTTCATGCAGGTAACAGTTACCTGATGCGGGATAGAGCACCAAGCAGCTGTGCAACAAGGTCTAGAAGGAGACCACGCAAATCGACCAATGAAGGGTATTCAACCTGACTAACAACCCTGCAATTAATAAGAACAAATAACGATTACATCAGTGCTCAGATGGCTAAAAATAGAATGCAAATAAAAATTGGAAAATATGATGGTTTTTTAGGTATACCTGTCAGCATTTATCAGCCAATCAAACACAAAGTTTTCAAGTCCGATCCAGAGTTTCTCTGCATAGTTGATAAGCACATTCTAGATTAGAAGATAATACCATGAATTACAGGGATAAATGAAGTTAATAATGGAGATGCTGAACCTGTAAGTCCTTCTTGTGGACAACACTCCACAAAGCGAATACATGCTGAGCAAAATATGCACTCCACTGCGAGCTGGTCCATTCAGTGGATAAATTCATATTAGATTACTTAGACAAAATCAACAACAACAACAACAACAACAATACCCAATCCCACCGGAGCGAGGTATGGGGGAGGTGAGATGTAGACAGTCACACCCCTACCCGAGGGTAAAGGAACTGCTTCTGGAAAGACCTCTGGCAAGTGTGTATGTGCAAGCAAAAAGAGTAAAAGACTTTATGTGTGGTGTGTGTGAGGATGGAAAAGACAATGACAATACAGAAAGCATATAAAGCAAAAACATACAAGCGTGCAAAGACATAAACGCATACCGACATAGAAACATGAGAGCATGCAAGCATATATATGGAAAATATGGAAAAGACAATGACAACACAGAAAGCATATAAAGCAAAAACATACAAGCGTGCAAAGACATAAACGCATACCGACATAGAAACATGAGAGCATGCAAGCATATATATGGAAAATATGGAAAAGACAATGACAACACAGAAAGCATATAAAGCAAAAACATACAAGCGTGCAAAGACATAAACGCATACCGACATAGAAACATGAGAGCGTGCAAGCATATATATGGAAAATATGGCACTAAGGGCACATAAAGATCATATTTCAAAAAGGCAACATATAAGAAGATAAAGCAATACAATCAAATATAAGCATTAAAAGCACAAGAGCATAAAAGTGTAAAAATAAAAATGCATAAAAGCCATATAGCCATCTATGGGATACAATCATTCAAACATATAAGGAACAAAGCTAAACGAACATACATAAGCTGTACAAGCATGAAATCCTACAGGCATGAACTCATAAAACGCTAAATGGGCATACGATCAATATACAAGTCTATGTACAGGGGGCTGCAAGACAAGAAGGCCTATAAAGCAATGTGACTCTATACATAAGAGTGATCAACTATTCCCACGAAGCTACCATGCATCTCTACACCTAGGGGTGACTCCATACCTAGGGGTGATCAACTATTACTTAGACAAAATGAATCAGAAAAAATATAGCAGAAAGAACAAGTTAAATCACATAAAACTATCTTTTACATTTGCCTGGTAGCAGTAGTGAAGCAAACAGCAGTTTTCTGTTCAAATGTGTAGCTTTCTAGGTAAAATTAATATCAGAGGATGATTCAAATGTCAGGAAGGAGCAGTTTCATATTCGTGTTTTTCTCGGACACAGTCAAAACCTAACTATTGTCTTCCAGCTAACCAACAACTGGTATCAATAGCAAAAATGAATTAAACAAATAATCATAGTGGCCCTAAAGGTCATGGCTTTGAGCTACAAAGCTTTTGATTGTGACACTACATTCCCTGTTTCCCACACTGCATGGTAGGATGTTTGTAACTCTACCATCCTGCGCCACACATAAAGGTGCAAACACATTATTTATATATATTGAATGTATAAATTTCTGATCTGAACAAGATCATTACTTATTTAATGACAGTGTGTTCAAGCTCACAATCAAGAAAAGCATTGAATAAAAATTTTCATGGATTGTTCCTTGACATGCAATTCTACAACGTATATCGTGTTTCTTATAGGAACAAGACATTAAAGAGTATATATCGTGTCTACGAACCTTTCTCTGGAATGTAGATGCATCATTTGCGCCCTTTGGGGATTCACTGCAAAGATACAAGAAATGACATGATCAAACCCCACAGATTTTTTTCATACTGTATTTGAGCTCTCTAGCAAATCAGATGACTTAACATCGTATTATATGTATTTGGATTTCTTTAGCAGATTAGCTGACTTGGAGCATAGTTTTCACTTATCAGTCGAATTCCATAAAAAAATCCTCTATAAAGCAATCCATGAAGGGGGTGTAATTTAAAAGAAAATCACTCTTTCCTTGCTTGTTTCGATAAAAAAAGAAGAAACATCACTCCAGGATAGATTCAAAAGTTCACTCACTGAAATTCTCTCGTGTTATACTTTCCATTTTTGTTTATGTTAAAAGCCTAACATACACATAAATTACTTATAATTTCCTTCTATAACCACTTATACTACTTCCTATATATCTTATGTCATTTTCTAATCCATTCAACCAACGTAGTCTGGAATTAAACAACTCAAAGAAAAGGTCAAAGGAAATGATGCCATTAATCATATACATGTATAACTGGAAAAACCCTTGATAAGAACCCAACAGGTATGCATATTAAAGATAAGAGTTTAGTGACTCACGTTTCTCTCCACCGAAGAAGCGCTTCAAGAAGAGGTACAGGTGTGTGTCGTGCCACCATAGCTAAGGAATCCAATACTTGCTCATAGGCAGGGTCTGATGGCCTAAGGTATTGTCCATCCTGTAATTTCACATGATTGATTAAAAGAGTGATGCATGAAAAAATTGTCCATAAAAACCCACCATTTCATTATAAGCAATAACATACATGGAGCAAAAAAAAATTTTGTTTATAGGGCTGTAAAAGAAATAACATCCTCTGGAACTGTTCACACAAACCAAGACCATAACATAGAGACTATATCATCTATGAGAGATACCAATGGTAATACTATACGATCACTTACCTAGACGTTATAATATTTCCACATGCAGCTATATATTTTCAAGTTCTAAAGATCTCCAAACATTCAATTGAATTACATAGAAAATAGATGAAGGAGACACGTTAAATGAATTTCTTCTAATTAATCAACCATCTAGCTGATTTCTACATAACCGATATGCTCTGTTTGAGCAAAAAGCTACCAGTATATATCAAGGTCTCTGTAATTAACCTTAGGTAACATCCTTACCTTGGCATCAACATCGATATTCTTACATATTGCAAGGTATTGCCTATAGATGTTAATTAAAACCAATTGTATATGTACCTCAGTCCTGCTTATATTTACTTTTATGTGTAATATTGTATAAAGGTATAAAAGAGCAATTGAAAGCAAGTTAAGGTTGTGAAGTATTGTGAGCTTAGTTTACATTTTTCGCTCTTAGTAACACCGCCATTGAACCAAAATCTACGATAATGAACGCGTGAAATTTCATCCATTAGATTATAGTTTCAGAAAAAATAATAGGGATTTGGGGTCATGGTTCTGGTTAACAGGGAATGCTTGGGACGGTTGATATTATATCCAGTCTCTCTATTGAGGCTGTTGGGGATTTTTATTTGAGCATATCTAGCAATTGCATGGAATTTTCGTTGCAAAAATGGTAGTACCATATACTGAAGTGGTTAGGAGTGATCATGATATACCGTGTATTCTAAATATCTTTAAATCTTGCTTTTGCCAACTGAAACACTCTTCAATTCATTGTTGTGTCATGGAGACTGTTACTAAGAAGTATTAAATCATGTATGTGAAATGACAATAATCTTTTTAGACCAAATTAACACAGATTCCATACAAAGATACCCATGCGTACTCCCCCGTAAAGAAACGCGAATTAGTTGTTGTACCATATATTCCAAATGTAACATTATATACTTCTGCTGAGCAACAGTCTCTACAATACAACAACGAACTGAAAAAGTTCACACTTGGCAAAAGAAATGTTCTCAGATATTTAAAAACACACGTACATCATGATTACTCAAAATTCACTTTTAATTACTACCTTTATTGTGAAAAAAAATCACACGCATTTTCTAGATCTGCGCAGAGAAAAAGCCCCCAATAACACTCAACCGAGTTTCTATATACAATATCAAATAATATCAATCCTTCCTTAGATATACCACAGTCAAAATTCATCTCAAATTTCAGTCCTCATATAACGACAACGCCAATACTAAAAATCTTCCTCAGAAGTGAGGGGCACGGTCATCAGAATGAAAGATTTTAACTTTAAACTTTATAAAACTGAGACTTTCTTGTTTCTAGTTTTTGCACTCAATTTGACCATAACATATCTACTTTTCGAACCGCATCCTAATCTATCTTCACACACCAATTCTTACACATACCCACCTATATCTGGCTCTTTACAACAAATGTCAAACCAAAACCATAATTAGCTAATCCCACAGCCAAAATCCATCTCAAAATTTGGTCCTCAAACAACGACAACCAAAACCTGATACTAAATTAAACTGCATCCTAATCATTTCTCCCTTATACCACCTATATCTACTTATTTACAACAAATATCAGCAAATGATCAAAACATGAAACAGTTATACCTAAATAGCCCAACGAAACACTCTTTTCCTCTAATTTGTTGTCATACTCATTACAGAAATAGTAAAAAGAAAAAACATTTTCGCAAGTCCTAATCAAACTAACACACTTTCCATACAAAGATACCCATACATACATCCCCCCACCCCCAAGGCGCACGTGTGCAAAATCTGTGAAGGAGTTATACCCTAAATTCCACGTGTTAAATCATATATTCCTTGGGAATTAATGACAAGGAGATATTGTTATAGTATATAGACAGAACACTGTGATCTAATTGACGTTTGATTTTTGCACGTTGAGCAAATATATATTGAAAACACCAACCACTTGAATATTCAGTACTAGCATACTTGAATCAAAATATCCATCACATTTGCTAGATCTGCCCAGAAAAGAGACAAAAGAATCCCCAAATGACACTCGACAGAGTCACCATACACTAAATCAACTATCTCAAACCTTTCTTTAAATTCGTAAAACTAGAACTATCAAAGCCCAAAACTGAACCAAAACCAAATAAGCAATCATATAGCTATCCCACAGCCAGAATAATCTTCATATAACGACAAACCCGATACTAAAACTCTTCTTAAGAACTGAGGGACCACAATCGAATGAAAAGAAATTAACTTTATAAAACCGATACTTTCTTGTTTCTAGTTTTTACAGTCAATATGACCACAAAGTATCTAGCTTTTGGAACCACATCCTAATCGTTTCTCCATTCACGCACAAATTATCACTCATAACCACCTATATCTAGTTCTTTACAACAAATGTCAAACCAAAACCATAACCAGCTAATCCTGCAGCCAAAATCCATCTACTCATTTACAACAAATGTCAGCAGCTAATCATATTCTAAAACATTTACACCTGTGCTTGTGCATTCTCGAATAATCAAATAATCCGAATGAAATATTTCAACTTCGAACTTATCAAAACCGACACTTTCTCGTTTCTAGTTTTCCAATCCTTTTGACCACAAAGCTTCCACCTTTTCGAACCGCATCCTAATCACAACCACCTACATCTAATTCTTTACAACAATGTCAAAAACGAAACATTTATACCTGTGCTTGCGCAGTCTCGATACGCCGCCTAGCGAGCGGTAAAAACCGTTGCAAAAGCGCATCAACAATAAGCTTAGCAGCACTTCCAGCCTTCATCTCTTCAAATAAATAAATTTACTTCATGATCAAGCTTAAAGATCCTGAAAATCAACAACCCAACTCATCAATTACACAAATAAACTTGAATTCCAACTAATCAAAACTTAAAAACTAAAACCCCTAATTTTTTTTTTTATATATATAAATCTGAAGTACCTGATTAAAAAAAAATAAAGAAATAAGGCCAGGAATTGAAAAGTGATGGTGTTTGTTTATGTGATCTTGAAAAATGAGTTGAGTTTAATTGAGGTGTGGATTTTGTGTGATTTTTTTGTTATGTTTACACCATTGATGACGTCAGCTAAAGCTCTACTGTCTGTTTACTGTCAAAATTACCAAATGTGCCCTTGATATTTGTTTTGCGTTACAACTAATGTCTTATCTGTACCATTATCAATTTTTGGTATTAAATTTAATATATTAAGGGCAAATTATAAAAAAAAAAATATATTATAGTTGCCGAGGAAAATTCTTCAGCTAATCCTGCAGCCAAAATCCATCTACTCATTTACAACAAATGTCAGCAACTAATCATATTTTAAAACATCTACACATGTCCTTGTGCATTCTCGAATAATCAAACAATCCAAATGAAATATTTCAACTTCGAACTTATCAAAACCGAAACTTTCTTGTTCTTAGTTTCCGCAATCATTTTGACCACAAAGCTTCCACCTTTTCGAACCGCATCCTAATCACAACCACCTATATCTAATTCTTTACAACAATGTCAAAAACGAAACATTTATACCTGTGCTTGCGCAGTCTCAATACGGCGTCTAGCGAGCGGTAAAAACCGCTGCAAAAGGGCATCAACAATAAGCTTAGCAGCACTTCCAGCCTTCATCTCTTCACATAAAATAAATTTACTTCATGATCAAGCTTAAAGATCCTGCAAATCAACAACCCAACTCGTCAATTACACAAATAAACTTAAATTCCAACTAATCAAAACTTAAAAACTAAAACCCCTAATTTTTTTTATATAAATCTGAAGTACCTGATTAAAAAAAATAAAAAGGCCTAGAATTGAAAAGTGATGGTGTTTGTTTATGTGATCTTGAAAAATGAGTTGAGTTTAATTGAGGTGTGGATTTTGTGTGATTTTTTTGTTATGTTTACACCATTGATGACGTCAGCTAAAGCTCTACTGTCTGTTTACTGTCAAAATTACCAAATGTGCCCTTGATATTTGTTTTGCGTTACAACTAATGTCTTATCTGTACCATTATCAATTTTTGGTATTAAATTTAATATATTAAGGGCAAATTATAAAAAAAAAAAAATATTATAGTTGCCACCGTTTCATCTTTTGGGTAGCAAACAAAAAAATTTCATTTTCAAGGCAATAAACTTGTCTTTTTTTTTATCTTCAGGGTAATATTGACTTGCTAAACCGGTAGATATTTCACCACCACCCAGAAGATGAATAGGTGGCAAGTATAATACTTTTTTTTTTTTTTTTTTATAATTTGCCCTACCGGTAAATCCTTAGTTTATATTGAGGGTGAGCATTCTGACCGTTTGGACCGGACCGACCGACAAAACCGACCGGACCAACCGAAAAACGGACCGACCGAAGGACCAACGGTCCGGTCTCGGTCTGGGATTTTTTATTAATTCGGTCCTCGGTCCGGTCCGGTCTGCTCCGGACCGACCAAAAAACCGAAAAAACATGCCAAAATCTTGCCTAATTGGACCGGACTGGACCAAAAAACCGAAAAAACTTGCCGAAAACATCTCTCTCTCTCTCTCTCTCTCTCTCTCTCTCTCTTGTTGATACCGAAGATCCAAGGTAGATAATCTGTGTACTTTCGAGGGTATTGGAGTTAATAACGAATAAAAACTAATAAAAATGTAATAAATAATGGTTTGGTATCGTTGTTGTTGTTGTGGTAGTTTTTGGTCGTAAAAACAGTGGTGCCGTGAGTTTCAAACTCATCGCCAAACAGGTTTTTGATGAAATGCCTGAGAGAGATGTGGGGTGTTGGAATACGGTTACTTCGTGTTATTTACATGATGGGAAGTAAATAACGGCGGTTATTGTGGTAGTGGTGGTGGTTTCAGGTAGAAATAACGGCGGCTGTTGTGATGGTGGTGGTGGTTTCCGGTAGAAATAACAGCGACGAATGGTGAGGAAGGAGGAAGAGAGAGGAAGGAGAAGGTGGGTGGTGGGTTGAGGTGGCCGGAGCGGCAGTGGTGGTCGGAGTGGGTGGTGATGGGTAGGGCAAATTATATATATAAAAAAAAAGAAAAAAAAAAGTATTATACTTTGCCAACTATTCATCTTCTGGGTGGTGGTGGAACTTGGTACCAGTTGAGCAAGTCACATATTACCCTGAAGATAAAAAAAAGACAAGTTTATTGCCTTGAAAATGAAATTTTTTTGTTTGCTACTCAGAAGATAAAACGTTGGCAAGTATAATATTTTTTTTTTATAATTTGCCCATATATTAAAGATTTTTTGTGTTTACCAAAAAATTAATTTGTTACAGTTAAATATGGTAAACTATTCCCAATATCTCATACATATTTTATCGGATGTCCCCGAAGGGACATATCTCATACTCCCTCCGTCCCAATTTATTTGTCCACTTTTGACTTTGAAGTCTTTCTTTCTCAACTTTGACTTTAAATTGTGTTGTTTGTGTTATATAATACTTTATGAAAGTTATACCGAATGTAAATACATTTAAAACTCAATCAATTCATATATCTTGCATCAAGTATTATATAACACAAAAAAGAATATTTGAGGTCAAAGTTGTAAGAGAAAGACTTCAAAAGTCAAAAGCGGACAAATAAATTGGGACGGAGGGAGTACATATTTGATTCACATTGGAGTAAAGTTTTTCCTTATATTTTAAGAGTATATTAGCAGGGTCCCGCGCGTTGCAGCTGTGGGTACCCGGAAATAAATTTTTTCGGTGAATTATGTATTTTAGTTTATTATGTTCTTTTTGACAATAAATTTACGGATATAAAAATTTTCGTTTAGCTCGTGTCCGTTCGGGCTCGAGCCCGTTGGCTCGTGTCCGTTCAAGCTCGAGCCCGTTTGGCCCGTGACCGTTCGGGCTCGAGCCCATTTGGCCTGTTACTCGTTCGGGCTTGTATAATGTGCTTTATTATTTGTGGAATTGTGTTTAAGTTGGTTGTACAATATGCTTGATAATTTGTATTTCTTATGTAGGGAGTGTTTTAATAAGCGCATTAATTGTATTTATTAACCAGTTAATTAATTGTATTTAATGTACATAATGCTTTATTTATTGTATTTAATGTTAGTATTAATTGTATGTTAGAATTAAATATGAGGGGAATTTATATAAGTAGTATGATCTTAAATGTCTAATTGTGTTGAATCACTTGTACTTTTAGCATTGAAATATGTAAGGCTTAATTTTAAGTATTCTAATAATAGTAGGCCTTTGTGCATTATAACATAGTTAGATAAATTGGATTTAGAATTTTAGATAGACATCTTGAATTAGAGAAACTATTGTCTGTAAAAAAAATAATTACGTTGACAATATGACAAAAACATGAATATCCACACAAAGCTACGACGAGAAATGTTTTATAAGATCTTTTTAAAATGACATATAACCACGAAATGAAAATAAATATTGATTTGCTAATTAAATAATAAATGTAAACGACAATAAAATATAAGACTATGTGTAGTGGAAGTTGGATGACTTATCTTCTCTTTTATGACTTGGTCATCGTTATTACACAGTCCTCTCATGACTCGGTTGTCAACAGAGTCGGAATTAGCGGGTGCTCAGCCACCCCAATCGGCCCAATTTCTCCGGCTTATAGTTTGAATTTCAGGCCATGTTTCATATAGTTTGGTACCAGCTATAAGGCTCAAATATCTAAGTTACAATGATCATGTATCCACTCATCCTCTATCGAGATTACGTTTAACGGAAAATGACCATTTGTTGTAGCACCTCTGTTAAAGAATGCTATGGTTACAAAACTTGTATGTTTTTCTTCTTTCATGAATTGTGAGAAATATATGTTGGTAGTAAAACAAATAGTCGAGTTATTTAAAAAACCCAAGATTCCTCACATACCAAGGGACTCATCCCCATCATCCATCTAAAAAGAAATCAATGGTTGAGATTAAAAGCATTTAATATTTCACCCATTTTTTATAATTTAAATATCTCTTAAACCGTTAATCGTTAAGCGGAAATAATTACACCATCGCGACGAGCATTTAGTTATCTTTCTATAGACGGACAGTTTGATAAACTTTCGACCAAAAAAAAAAAAGAAATCGTTTTTTTCACGTTTTCTTTCATGGCCGAAAAATCATATGTGATATATCATATGTGATATTACATATCACACGTGATATTACACTAATATCACATGTGATATTACATATCACATGTGATATATGATATGTGATATGTAATATCACGTGTGATATGTAATATCACGTGTGATATTAGTAATATCACATGTGATATGTAATATCACATTGATATGTAATATCATATGTGATTTTTTTGGCCACGAAAAAAAACGTGAGGAAAAAAAAATTGTCGAAAATATATCAAAGTGCCTATCTATAGAAAGATAATAAAATGCTCGTCGTAACGGTATATTTTTTTTTTCGCTTAACGATTAACGGTTTGAAAGATATTAATATTTGAAAAAAAAGGATGAAAGTGAGTTTTTTAAATTGTTGAGATTAATCTCATCCATTAGATCAAATAAAGATGGATGGTGGAGATTAGTCCCTTGATATGTGAAAAAAATTTGGTCCTCAAATGATCTTATATCAAAAACAAAAGCAAGGAATATTTACTTTCATACTATTTATAAGTAGATTTAGGTGTTTGGAGAAGAACCAATTGACTGATAAAGAATATATTGATATCAAGAGGAAGTAGCACAAAAATATGTTTGTGTAAAAGTACCACGTAAGTGTATTGAGAGAAATGATAGATTGTTGTAGATTTCTAAGAGAATGAAAAAGTCATGTAGTAACAATTGAATATTGTTAATTTTTATGTTGATTTAGTTTTTTAAGTTGTGATACTTGTTTTTTACCAATAATTTTAGCTAGGAATTTTAGCTACGTTGATAACAAGTTTTAGTATCTTTGATGGAAAATAAGTTGATTTGACTATTTGACAATTGCTTCAAGTTTTATAATTGTTTATAAAGATAAAAACATACTTCTAATTATGCAAGTCCATCATTTGAGTTCAAACAGATTGACCAATTCGATCATTGGTTCGTAAAAAAAACCATTAAACGTTATTACCATCTCGAAATATTGGAGCCCCCACTAATAAAAATTCCTCATTCCGGCCCTAGTTGTCAACCAAACTTTTGCACAACTCGGACAAAAAATTTAATTATGCTACAGGTTATATTTATGTTTAAAGGGTATGTTTTGAACGATGAAATTGATGATATTAATTACATTTGTTTAATAATGAAGTTAGTAACGAAATGGAAAAAAAAAAAAAAAAATGATACGGCAGTGAATGCCATCATCGGTAAATGTGTAAATGAGACAAGAAAACTCACAAAGTATTCGAAATTGGCTCGTAAACTACTCGAAATCGACTCGATTTAAGCGAGTCAAACTCGAGTATACTTTCAAATCGAATTCGAGCTTGCCTAAGCTTGTTTAGATTACACTCCAGTCATCGGTTAGTGATAAAGTTGAGGGACTAAAATTTATAGTTTAGCCTACAGACCCTTTTCTACAGAACCCCCTTCTCTAATCGGATCTCCGTGGTTCCCCTGCCTTGTCATTCCACCGGTAAATATTCATTCAAATAGATTTACCATTAATTCATTTTCAGTTCCCAATTGGTATATTATTTCAGAATGAAAAAACAAACAGTCTTTTTTTATTTATTATAACAATAGTATTTGAAAATGCGTAGGTGTTTGTTAAAATTATACCGAGTTTATAGCCATGACTGAAGAAACGAGTCAAACGACGACCTACGAGCGTGATGAACTTAGTGAAGCTCTTAATGATCTCTTTACTAATGTTTCCGCTATGATTAAAGGNGGGGGGGGGGGTGGTGGTGGTTCGGATTAGCTTGTTTTGCCGGTTTATGGGATTATTTGAATTTTGAAAAAGCTCATAAGCTCGCTTTTTCGGCTTATGAGCTTAAGGCTTATGGAACTCCATAAGCTTAACTTGATAAGCTCATAAGCCGGAAAAAATGAGCTTACATGCTTTTCCAAATTCAAATAATCCCATAAACCGGCAAAATAAGTTGACGTGTTGTGATTGTTTATATGTTTTTCTTTTTTTGTCTGTAGGGAACGAATAATGTTATGAAATTGTTGGAAAATATGAATCTCAAAGTTGCGGAAGAGTACAAAGGCTTTGGTGATGTTGCATCTGGTTTGAGGGTATTTGTGGAACGGTTGAAGGCGAAAAGTGAGAATTTTGACGAGTATGTTCAGCAGATTGATGCTATTGAACAGCAAGTGAGTGATTTAGAAGTTGTGATTTCTATGCTTGATAAGTATGTTTCTTTGTTGGAGTCCAAAGTTCAGTCTGTTTACCATGTGCCCACTTCGTCAGCGTGATTTGCACATAGTTTTATAGAGCTTGTTCTTGTTAAACAGCCTCACTAGTTTCGTGTCTATGGCTTTCCAGTTACCTAAGACTGTGTATAATCAGATCATAACAATACATTTTTGATGATGCTCGCAATTTAAAAGCCAAGTCATTGTTTTGCTCCGGTAATAATACCCAGATAGTTGTATAAACGGGTCAATTTTATCTCATTTATGCATAACCATAACAAGACATGTCAAGATAAATGCATATCATTTGCGTTTGTTCATTTTCTTGTACTTTTCTTAGTGATTTAGGATTTTGGAGTAAAATTGTGTTTGAAATGAAATTGTACACCTGCAAAATCATTTGTTGTGATTTGAACTGTCTCATTGCAATACAATACAAATCTTCAGTTGTATGACATTAAATCTTTGTTGGAGTGACATGGTAATTGCTGTTACAAATCTAAATCAATGCTATCAAGTGTGCGTGGATGGTCTAGGAGCAACCGATCACTGTAGTAAATAAAGATGATTCCATTTCAAATGAATACTAACCAAAATTTTACTGGTTGAATAAGGATATGTTAAAGGTCTTTCGTAGAAGGCTATGTCAAGCCAAAGTGTATTCTACCATTGTACATAGCTTTTTATTCTGGAACAGAACCAGTGTGCACAGTTAATGTTCCTGTAATATATCATCTGAAAACGCTATGTAAATATGTAATAACTTGCACAAACATTGCCTGCTGTTTCTTTTTTTTAATCACATTTGAGTATTTGACATAACCATTGAGCCAATGGCAAGAATGCCAATATTTGTATTATAAGCTATTTGTGTAATTTAAAAGCGCTGTGATGCACTAAACCTGTTTGAAAACATTGCAATCAACTGGGATATCATTTGTTGCATTAGTATTAGCTATGTCCTAAGTATATATCCTCTCCAGACCCGATTTAAGTTCAGTGATGCAAAGTTACAAATCAACACTCATGACACTGGTCAAGTTCAGCAGAAAGTAATCAAGTTCCTTTTTTTTTTTTTTTGGTTACTTTTTCAAGGACTAGTCGTAACATTGAAACCCCAATGAATATCCAAATACAACTGCTGGTGTTCAGTTTGAATTACTGCTTATCACGTGTCCCTCTTCACAATATCCAAAACTCTTCATAAACAACAATCTTTTCTTTTATCTGAGGTTAGAAATGGAATCAAATAATGTGGACATGTGGTAACCATTTCACACACAAAGTACCTTTGCAGCAATTTCTTAATACACTTCAGCATGTTGTTCTCCTTCAACCAGATTAACTGCAGATACTGCTACAACTACTTACCAAAGACGTTTTTAGAAAAACTAATCAAAAACGAATTAACACACACATGCGTGCACAGGGGGTTTTAGAGATCCATTTACCATAAGACAATAAGTGATGTAATATGTAAGTGAGGGAGTATATATGTTTATGTAAAAAACTAAGAGGGTAAAAATGTAAAAAAAAAAAAAAAAAAAAAAATAATTAGGTTTTGCAAACCGAGTATTACATCGCATGCATGCATAAATAGATCATTAGGGTTAAGAAGTTAGAGATAGAAACACAATAGCCTCCTTCTCGTTCCCAAAACCATACCATATGTCAGAGAACGAGCTTAAATTGAATGGCGCCACTTCGCCGGCGGTGCGTCATTTAATTGAATCAACCACTGATGAAAAAATTGAACATTCATTGGAATTTCTTGATTCTGATTCTGATGATTATAAAGATGAAGATAAAGATAATGATGATGATGATGATGAGAAACCCGAGATGAAGAAGAAGCACAAGAAGGAGAAAGAGTGTGATGATGATGATGATGAGAAACGAGTCGACGAGGAGCCCAAGAAGAAGAAACTCAAGAAGGAGAAAGATGCTGAGAAACGAGCCGATGAGGAGACCAAGAAGAAGAAACTCAAGAAGAAGAAAGATGATGAGAAACAAGCCGATGAGGAGCCCAAGAAGAGAAATTCAAGAAGGAGAAAGACGATGATCATGAGAAACGAGTTCGATGAGGAGCCCAAGAAGAAGAAGAAAAAGGACAAGCAGAAAATGAAGAAGAAGATTAGAAACATGTATGCAATAGAGCTGCCAGAGAAGCTTGGGCGAAAGCTCATAAAAGGGTTTTGTAAGAGAATATTTTTTAAAGACTTGTGCATCGCAAATTCTGCCTAATTTACAGATGGTTTTAGTCAGCTGTTTCTTAAGGTATCTAAGTTACTACAATGCTTTTTGAGTTGTATACTTAACTTTTATTGTCTTAGACTCTTAGTAATGAAATAATCAGTTTACATTCTTAGGCAAATATGTCATCTGCAGTTTGTTTGTTTTTCACTATTGATACTTTTTCGTTGGACTCGGGAGTTCAGAGGTATATGATGGGTAACTTTGTAAATAATTTTGACCCATTTACATAAGAATATGATATATGAAATTAAGGGGTCAAATGGGTTAATTGATACATACAAACTTAAGCTCAGATATGATTCTTTTGAACTCGTCATACTCAAAACCACATTCACGCACTGGTCATACACAAAACCGTACATACATAATGAAACCATAACCGGCCCTGTGCAGACAGAATACCGTTTCAAATAACCCAAGTTCAGCCCTTTGCATAATTTTTTTTTTTTTTTTTTTTTTTTTTTTTTTTTTTTTTTTTTTTTTTTTTTTTTTTTTTTTGAATAATAGCAGAAACTGTATATCACCATAGAAGACTAATAAAAACTATTCAGATGAAAAATGTTCTGGGTCAACACAAACTGATCCGATGGTTATTTTAGAGTGCCAAACTGCTAGAAATATAAGCGTACCAACCTGTTTATTTTAAGTGTTTGATTTAGGACATAAATAAGCAAATACGCAGTATATGCTAAACACTTGGTATTGCTTACCTGCCTAAAATTTAGCAGATAACCGGCCAATATATAAGAAAATCCTAAAATCCTTTAAACTGAAAGGTGAATGTATTGATTATGATCACCACAACTTAGATGTATAATTTACAGTTACGTAATAGATGAATTACGGTTGGAAAATATAAACCTTAAAGTTGTGGAAGAGTACAAAGTGAGCATATTAATGAGTATGTTCAGCAGATTGATGCTATTCGTTTGTTAGAAATTAAGGTTCAGTCTCTTTAACAGATGCCAACTTCATCTTCAACAGATTTGTGTCTGCGGGTTTGCTGTTGCATGTGTGCAGTTATTGTCAATTTGTAGTTTGCAGAAGACAAAACAGATTTACATCATATAATTCATGGAGTCTGCATTTTAAGAGATAATTAAGTTGTCATTCTGCTCTGATATAAAAATTGCTGTATATTTCTTGATCTCATAATTTTTTGCCGGTTTCACAAGCTTAATAGTAGCAGCATATATGTATGAATGAGTTTCATGAGTCTTTGTTCCTGTTCTGCTTTTTGATATCAATTTTGTGCACAAACTTGTTATATTCTGAAGTAGCTATGCATGCAAATGATTGTCGTGGTTTGAAACATGCCATTAGAAAGCAATGGAAATATTTTTTTGTTGCATGATAACAATATTTCTTATCAATCCTATCGAATACATGATATTTTCAACAGCCAAAAAACTGACAAACTGCTGCAGATAACGGATTTGCAGATATTATAATGTATATGTAAATAGCTTATTCCTAGACTGAGTACATCTCATTACTAATACAATTAAAGTTAAGTATGCAACTAAAAAACACTAGTCTTCATCTTCTTCTTTCCTTTTTCTTGTCAATTTTTTTTCTCGTCTTCATTTTCAGCATCATTAGAAACAGTTGGAGTGTTTTAATAAGCGCATTAATTGTATTTATTAACCAGTTAATTAATTGTATTTAATGTACATAATGTTTTATTTATTGTATTTAATGTTAGTATTAATTGTATGTTAGAATTAAATATGAGGGGAATTTATATAAGTAGTACGATCTTAAATGTCTAATTGTGTTGAATCACTTGTACTTTTAGCATTGAAATATGTAAGGCTTAATTTTAAGTATTCTAATAATAGTAGGCCTTTGTGCATTATAACATAGTTAGATAAATTGGATTTAGATAGACATCTTGAATTAGAGAAACTATTGTCTGTAAAAAAAATAATTACGTTGACAATATGACAAAAACATGAATATCCACACAAAGCTACGACGAGAAATGTTTTATAAGATCTTTTTAAAATGACATATAACCACGAAATGAAAATAAATATTGCTTTGCTAATTAAATAATAAATTTAAACGACAATAAAATATAAGACTATTGTGTAGTGGAAGTTGGATGACTTATCTTCTCTTTTATGACTTGGTCATCGTTATTACACAGTCCTCTCATGACTCGGTTGTCAACAGAGTCGGAATTAGCGGGTGCTCAGCCACCCCAATCGGCCCAATTTCTCCGGCTTATAGTTTGAATTTCAGGCCATGTTTCATATAGTTTGGCACCAGCTATAAGGCTCAAATATCTTAGTTACAATGATCATGTATCCACTCATCCTCTATCGAGATTACGTTTAACGGAAAATGACCATTTGTTGTAGCACCTCTGTTAAAGAATGTTACGGTTACAAAACTTGTATGTTTTTCTTCTTTCATGAATTGTGAGAAATATATGTTGGTAGTAAAACAAATAGTCGAGTACCAAGATTCCTCACATACCAAGGGGCTCATCCCCATCATCCATCTAAAAAGAAATCAATGGTTGAGATTAAAAGCATTTAATATTTCACCCATTTTTTATAATTTAAATATCTCTTAAACCGTTAATCGTTAAGCGGAAATAATTACACCATCGCGACGAGCATTTAATTATCTTTCTATAGACGGACAGTTTGATAAACTTTCGACCAAAAAAAAAATCGTTTTTTTCACGTTTTCTTTCATGGCCGAAAAATCATATGTGATATATCATATGTGATATTACATATCACACGTGATATTACACTAATATCACATGTGATATTACATATCACATGTGATATGTGATATGTAATATCACGTGTGATATGTAATATCACATGTGATATTAGTAATATCACATGTGATATGTAATATCACATTGATATGTAATATCATATGTGATTTTTTTGGCCACGAAAAAAAACGTGAGGAAAAAAAAATTGTCGAAAATATATCAAAGTGCCTATCCATAGAAAGATAATAAAATGCTCGTCGTAACGGTATATTTTTTTTCGCTTAACGATTAACGGTTTGAAAGATATTAATATTTGAAAAAAAAGGATGAAAGTGAGTTTTTTAAATTGTTGGGATTAATCTCATCCATTAGATCAAATAAAGATGGATGGTGGAGATTAGTCCCTTGATATGTGAAAAAAGTTTGGTCCTCAAATGATCTTATATCAAAAACAAAAGCAAGGAATATTTACTTTCATACTATTTATAAGTAGATTTAGGTGTTCAGAGAAGAACCAATTGACTGATAAAGAATATATTGATATCAAGAGGAAGTAGCACAAAAATATGTTTGTGTAAAAGTACCACGTAAGTGTATTGAGAGAAATGATAGATTGTTGTAGATTTCTAAGAGAATGAAAAAGTCATGTAGTAACAATTGAATATTGTTAATTTTTATGTTGATTTAGTTTTTTAAGTTGTGATACTTGTTTTTTACCAATAATTTTAGCTAGGAATTTTAGCTACGTTGATAACAAGTTTTAGTATCTTTGATGGAAAATAAGTTGATTTGACTATTTGACAATTGCTTCAAGTTTTATAATTGTTTATAAAGATAAAAACATACTTCTAATTATGCAAGTCTATCATTTGAGTTCAAACAGATTGACCAATTCGATCATTGGTTCGTAAAAAAAATCATTAAACGTTATTACCATCTCGAAATATTGGAGCCCCCACTAATAAAAATTCCTCATTCCGGCCCTAGTTGTCAACCAAACTTTTACACAACTCGGACAAAAAATTTAATTATGCTACAGGTTATATTTATGTTTAAAGGGTATGTTTTGAACGATGAAATTGATGATTTTAATTACATTTGTTTAATAATGAAGTTAGTAACGAAATGGAAAAAAATAAATAAAAAATGATACGGCAGTAAACGCCATCATCGGTAAATGTGTAAATGAGACAAGAAAACTCACAAAGTATTCGAAATTGGCTCGTAAACTACTTGAAATCGACTCGATTTAAGCGAGTCAAACTCGAGTATACTTTCGAATCGAATTCGAGCTTGCCTAACCTTCACTCCAGTCATCGGTTAGTGATAAAGTTGAGGGACTAAAATTTATAGTTTAGCCTACAGACCCTTTTCTACAGAACCCCCTTCTCTAATCGGATCTCCGTGGTACCCTGCCTTGTTATTCCACCGGTAAATATTCATTCAAATAGATTTACCATTAATTCATTTTCAGTTCCCAGTTGGTATATTATTTCAGAATGAAAAAACAAACAATCTTTTATTTATTATAACAATAGTATTTGAAAATGCGTAGGTGTTTGTTAAAATTATACAGAGTTTATAGCCATGACTGAAGAAACAACGATACAGGAGCGAGATGCACTTTCTGAAGCTCTTAATGATCTCTTTACTAATGTTTCCGCCATGATCAAAGGCGATCTTCAGGTTTCCTTTTTACTTGATTTCTAGGATCAAGATAACGAGGTTTTTATGTTAAGGGGGTGTTTGGATTAGCTTATTTTGCCGGTTTATGGGCTTATTTGAATTTGAAAAAGCTCATAAGCTCACTTTTTCAGCTTAACTTGATAAGCTCATAAGCCGGAAAAATTAGCTTATGTGCTTTTCCAAATTCAAATTAGCCCATAAACCGGCAAAATAAGCTAATTTAGACGCCCGCTAAGTAAGTTGACATATTGTGGTTGTTTATATGTTTAGGGAACGAATAATGTTATGAAATTGTTGGAAAATATGAATCTCAAAGTTGCGGAAGAGTACAAAGGCTTTGGTGATGTTGCGTCTGGTTTGAGGGTATTTGTGGAACGGTTGAAAGCGAAAAGTGAGAATTTTGATGAGTATGTTCAGCAGATTGATGCTATAGAACAGCAAGTGAGTGATTTAGAAGTTGTGATTTCTATGCTTGATAAGTATGTTTCTTTGTTGGAGTCGAAAGTCCAGTCTGTTTACCATGTGCCCACTTCGTCAGCGTGATTTGCACATAGTTTTTTAGAGCTTGTTCTTGTTAAACGACCTCACTAGTTTCGTGTCTATGGCTTTCCAGTTACCTAAGACTGTGTATAATCAGATCATAACAATACATTTTTGATGATGCTCGCAATTTAACAGCCAAGTCATTGTTTTGCTCCGGTAATAGTACCCAGATAGTTGTATAAACGGGTCAATTTTATCTCATTTATGCATAACCATAACAAGACATGTCAAGTATAAATGTTTGCTTTTGTTCATTTTCTCATACTTTTCTTAGTGATTTAAGATTTTGGAGTAAAATTGTGTATGAAATGAAATTGTACACCTGCAAAATCATTTGTTGTGATTTGAACTGTCTCATTGCAATACAACACAAATCTTTAGTGTTATGACATTAAATCTTTGTTGGAGTGACATGGTAATTGCTGTTACAAATCTTAATCAATACTATCATCTGCAATTTGTTTGTTTTTTACTATTGATACTTTTTCGTTGGTTTCGGGAGGCCAGAGGTATGTGATGGGTAACTTGGTAAATAATTTTGACCCATTTACATAAGAATATGATATATGAAATTAACGGGTCAAATGGGTTAATTGATACATACAAACTTAAGCTCAGATATGATTCTTTTGAACTCTTCATACTCAAAACCGCATCCACANTTTTTTTTTTTTTTTTTTTTTTTTAATCGACCCATTTTGTGAACTTGCTTCTTTTAGCATGATTACTAAGTTTCGATATACCACAACCAATTTACCGTCTAGTTGGCTGCTACAGTTCACACATTCTTGTAGACCAGCTTCTACCAAAATTTGTATCCTTAACAGGATGGCTAGACAACTTTGAACACCATCCCGTTCCATTAACGACCATAGGACTGTTATTATTACAGGGTTTGTAGAGTCTTAGTATTAGAGGACTTGCAGATATAAATTTTGTTTAGTGTGGCTGGGTGAATTGGATTTGGCTATATATATGGACTAAGCATTTTAAACTCATGGGAAGTGGCCGTAGTTGGTTTGCTCAATGTGTAAAACTGCTGAATAAGGTGGATCCAGTAATTACGTGAGTGGTGGCTGGAATTCAGTATGTGATTTGGATTATTTTATCAGTATATGTGAAGATGTTCGAAATGCAGGACTTCTAAATAGTATCTGATTGTATACCGTTCTTCAAACTTACACTAAACAGAGACGTTGGATATTTATCATATCACTACTACCATTGTGATAAGTTTCGCATGTAGGCATGGAAAAAGACGAGAGTTCAGATTGCATGTTCTCGTTACAGTTTGATTGAATGGTATCTCTCAATGCAAGCTCCATGTAGTCATTGATATTAAATGTCATGGATATGTTAAGTCAAAGTTGCAATTTCACTAATCTGGAATAATAGCAGAAACTGTGCATCACCATAGAAGACTAATGAAAACTATTCAGATGAAAAATGTTTTGGGTCAACACAAACTGATCCAACGGTTATTCTAGAGTGCCAAACTGCTAGAAATATAAGCGTACCAACCTGTTTATTTCTAAGTGTTTGATTCAGGACATAAATAAGCAAATACGCAGTATGTGCTGAACACTTATATTGCTTACCTGCCTAGAATTTAGCAGATAACCACTTATAGAAGAAAATCCCTAAAAATGCTTTAAACTGAAAGGCGAATGTACTGATTATGATCAGCGCAACTTAGATGTATAATTTACAGTTAGAAATTGATAAGCATATTTCTTTGTTAGAAATTGAGGTTCAGTCGGTTTAACAGATGCCAACTTCATCGTAATTTTCACACCTTTTTTAAGAGCTTCTTCACGTTAAAGGGCTCAACAGATTTGTGTCTGCTGGTTTGCTGCTGCATTTGTGCAGTTATTGTCAATTTGTTTGCAGAAGAAAAAACAGAATTACATCATAAAATTCATGGAGTCTGCATTTTAAGAGATAATTAAGTTGTCATTCCGCTTTCATATAAGAACTGCTGTATATTTCTTGATCTCATAATTTTTTAGCTTAATAGTAGCAGCATATATGCATGAATGAGTTTCATGTGTCTTTTGTTCATGTTCTGCTTTTTAATATCAATTTTGTGCACAAACTTTTTATATTCTGAAGTAGCTATGCATGCAAATGATTGTCGTGGTTTGAAACATGCCATTAGAAATTAAGCAACGGAAATATTTTTTTGTTGCATGATAACAAAATTTTGTTTCAAATGCAGTGACATAATAATTCGTATTGCAAAGCACAATCGATCCTATCGAACACAACCCTATTGATTATTCTTGTCGGATGGATAGGGATCAAAATCAGACAATAGTTCCTCTATATTCTTCTTCAAAGCCGCAACAGCCTCTTGGTTCTTATTCTTGAACGAAGAGGGATCAAAAGATATAATTCAAAAGTCGACAATAGCTCCTCTATATTCTTATTCTCGAGATCAATACAAGATTTATGCTTAACATCATCTGAAACAGCCACATCAGTAGGGAAATCACCCTCATCATAATCAGAACTATGGAGACGATTCTTCTTCTCCTGCATATCCGCAACTGAAACAGCAGCAGGGAGGACTCTAGAAGTTTCTTGCGCAGCAACAACACTCTCTCGAGGAGAAGATTTATGCTCTTGAGAATCATCATCCAATGTAATTTTATTGTTTTGTGATGGCGCAACCAAATCACAGAATCTCATGTCAGATGAATGTTTGTTTAATTAGTAGTAGTAAACAGCCAGTAAGAAAACAAACGCAAATTAAACTAGGATAAGAGTAATTATTATAAACATCAAAAGATTACACAGACTGAAGTTCACTAATAAGATACTAAACACATAGATAGATAGATAAGATAGGAAGCAATTAAAAGACTGTCATCAAGGAAAACTAGCTGCAGCTGCTGGTTCTGCTTCTTTGAGCATCTTTTTTTTCATCTTCTTCTTGTCCCTTTTCTTCTTATTCTTGGCACTTTTTTTGGCTCTCTCGTCTGGAGTAATCCTCTCCTGCATCTCTTCCATATATTCATAGGGATCAAAACTAGCATCGGATTTGTTAATGAGAAGGGCAAACTCCATGGGGTCCATCATGTGACTATTACCAACCCCCAACTTTTCGTTTTCTAGCCGCAAGTGATCATATGCCCTTACCGCACTAAAACGGGCCCTTTGCCATGGTGACCAAGCGCAATTGTTCATCATCTTCAATTCTCTTCGATGAGAAGATTTATGATCTTGAGAATCATCATCTGAAAGAGCAACAGGAGCAGCAGCGATAGGTAAATCATGATCTGAACAATGGAGACTAATCTTCTCCTGCATCTCCTCCATATATTCATAGGGATCGAAATTAGACTTGGAATCATTCATGAGAAGGGCAAACTCCATGGGGTCCATCATGTGACTATTACCAATCCCCAACTTTTTGTTTTGTAGCAGCAAGTGATCATATTCCCTTACCGCACCAAAACGGGCTCTTTGCCAAGGCGTGCACGCGCCACCATTCCTCATCTTCTCCTCTCCTCTCCTCTTCTTTTCTTTAGGGTTCAGTTTATATCACAGCAACAATCATTCGTTCACCATATTTATAGTATTTGGTTGGCAAAACAACAACAAAAGTTTCTTTTTTACCCCTTCTACTTTTTANGATCTCATAATTTTTTAGCTTAATAGTAGCAGCATATATGCATGAATGAGTTTCATGTGTCTTTTGTTCATGTTCTGCTTTTTAATATCAATTTTGTGCACAAACTTTTTATATTCTGAAGTAGCTATGCATGCAAATGATTGTCGTGGTTTGAAACATGCCATTAGAAATTAAGCAACGGAAATATTTTTTTGTTGCATGATAACAAAATTTTGTTTCAAATGCAGTGACATAATAATTCGTATTGCAAAGCACAATCGATCCTATCGAACACAACCCTATTGATTATTCTTGTCGGATGGATAGGGATCAAAATCAGACAATAGTTCCTCTATATTCTTCTTCAAAGCCGCAACAGCCTCTTGGTTCTTATTCTTGAACGAAGAGGGATCAAAAGATATAATTCAAAAGTCGACAATAGCTCCTCTATATTCTTATTCTCGAGATCAATACAAGATTTATGCTTAACATCATCTGAAACAGCCACATCAGTAGGGAAATCACCCTCATCATAATCAGAACTATGGAGACGATTCTTCTTCTCCTGCATATCCGCAACTGAAACAGCAGCAGGGAGGACTCTAGAAGTTTCTTGCGCAGCAACAACACTCTCTCGAGGAGAAGATTTATGCTCTTGAGAATCATCATCCAATGTAATTTTATTGTTTTGTGATGGCGCAACCAAATCACAGAATCTCATGTCAGATGAATGTTTGTTTAATTAGTAGTAGTAAACAGCCAGTAAGAAAACAAACGCAAATAAAACTAGGATAAGAGTAATTATTATAAACATCAAAAGATTACACAGACTGAAGTTCACTAATAAGATACTAAACACATAGATAGATAGATAAGATAGGAAGCAATTAAAAGACTGTCATCAAGGAAAACTAGCTGCAGCTGCTGGTTCTGCTTCTTTGAGCATCTTTTTTTTCATCTTCTTCTTGTCCCTTTTCTTCTTATTCTTGGCACTTTTTTTGGCTCTCTCGTCTGGAGTAATCCTCTCCTGCATCTCTTCCATATATTCATAGGGATCAAAACTAGCATCGGATTTGTTAATGAGAAGGGCAAACTCCATGGGGTCCATCATGTGACTATTACCAACCCCCAACTTTTCGTTTTCTAGCCGCAAGTGATCATATGCCCTTACCGCACTAAAACGGGCCCTTTGCCATGGTGACCAAGCGCAATTGTTCATCATCTTCAATTCTCTTCGATGAGAAGATTTATGATCTTGAGAATCATCATCTGAAAGAGCAACAGGAGCAGCAGCGATAGGTAAATCATGATCTGAACAATGGAGACTAATCTTCTCCTGCATCTCCTCCATATATTCATAGGGATCGAAATTAGACTTGGAATCATTCATGAGAAGGGCAAACTCCATGGGGTCCATCATGTGACTATTACCAATCCCCAACTTTTTGTTTTGTAGCAGCAAGTGATCATATTCCCTTACCGCACCAAAACGGGCTCTTTGCCAAGGCGTGCACGCGCCACCGTTCCTCATCTTCTCCTCTCCTCTCCTCTCCTCTTCTTTTCTTTAGGGTTCAGTTTATATCACAGCAACAATCATTCGTTCACCCTATTTATAGTATTTGGTTGGTAAAACAACAACAAAAGTTTCTTTTTTACCCCTTCTACTTTTTTTTTTTTATTTTTTATATTTACATACAACGTCTATTTCTTTTTTCTCATATATGAGGTAAGCAATTTCTTTAAATTGTACAAACGGGTTTAATGTTAATACAGTTAATGAATAATTTATCGTTCAATTCAATTTCAAAGCAGCGAGGTGAAGATTGAGAATGGCGTCTTCGTAGTAGCCCACTACTTCATACCTGTGCAGGTTGGGTTATCACATTCATGTCGATAGTTAGATCCTTCAAGTTCAATGCATTAAGCTATATATATGCTCTTTAAATGCCGAGCCCTCTTTCATTCGAAGTGAAAACAAACGCTGCTTCATTAACAACTTATCTGTCAATACAAATCGTTCTGCTTCAATAACAACTCATCAGCAACCTCACAGTGATCACTACATTTGATAAATATAGCAAAGTAGTTGAGTTCTCCATCTTGTCTTGCAATTAACATCCGGTGTCATTCATAGAAACCTTCTTTGGACCGTCAAAGGGTGCCCAAATGCCTTGTTGTTTCAAATAAGGCTCGTATCTTTATCCGCAATAAACTAAAGTTATCTTATTTTTTTTCTTGCAAACTGCACAACACACGACAAACAGCAAACCATAAACACAATCTGCTCCACAATAAGTTTTCTAAAAGAAAGAGTTTATGTTTTTGGAGTATTACTTCGACTGTAAGACTACCCTTTTGTCTCCAAATTTTATGTAATGGTTTGTTGGTTATCAAAGTTTATTAAGAGGCATTTGAGTGATCATATCATTGCTTCTTTAAGTGTTCTTAAGTTTTTCCACCAAAACATTGGTGAACAAGTTTTTTGTGAGAGTACAATCTCATACCGCATCTGATATTATCAATAGCGAAACTGTTTCACAGGTCTTGCGTGGCTTCCAGGATCGAATATATCAAACAACATCATGCAACATCAATCAAAGATTACGATAAGAGAACAAGAGAGATTGGGGTTGAACCCTTATATAATTTGATATATAACTGAAAACGGGTTTCATATTGATGTTCCAGGATCGATGCAAAGACAAGAATAACAAGAATATGATTCATTTTATTTCAATATAACATTGGGTTACATTGTACAAAAGAGACACGATCTCTATCTAAGATACTACTTTCTGATTACATGTATCCTATATATAGTGTGCCAATGGTTGTGTCGAACCATTGCAATGTTTCACAAAGGGTGTGTTTGTTGCTGTTTCATTCGAACAGACACAAAGCCAAACATCACACCTTTTCGTTTCTAAATAACTAACTTCGGTAACTAACTTAAGTTTCTATTGAACACATTTAGTCCTTCATCTTACAAGTCTTATTCATACAAGACTTATACAATTAAAAGGTCCAACATTTCCCCCCCTAATTGTTTAAGTCTTGAATCTTCATCTTCTCCGCGTCTCTTTCTTTCTTTCTTCCTGTCGTGTCAACGTGCTGTTGTTGTTCGTNATTTGTGCAGTTATTGTCAATTTGTTTGCAGAAGAAAAAACAGAATTACATCATAAAATTCATGGAGTCTGCATTTTAAGAGATAATTAAGTTGTCATTCCGCTTTCATATAAGAACTGCTGTATATTTCTTGATCTCATAATTTTTTAGCTTAATAGTAGCAGCATATATGCATGAATGAGTTTCATGTGTCTTTTGTTCATGTTCTGCTTTTTAATATCAATTTTGTGCACAAACTTTTTATATTCTGAAGTAGCTATGCATGCAAATGATTGTCGTGGTTTGAAACATGCCATTAGAAATTAAGCAACGGAAATATTTTTTTGTTGCATGATAACAAAATTTTGTTTCAAATGCAGTGACATAATAATTCGTATTGCAAAGCACAATCGATCCTATCGAACACAACCCTATTGATTATTCTTGTCGGATGGATAGGGATCAAAATCAGACAATAGTTCCTCTATATTCTTCTTCAAAGCCGCAACAGCCTCTTGGTTCTTATTCTTGAACGAAGAGGGATCAAAAGATATAATTCAAAAGTCGACAATAGCTCCTCTATATTCTTATTCTCGAGATCAATACAAGATTTATGCTTAACATCATCTGAAACAGCCACATCAGTAGGGAAATCACCCTCATCATAATCAGAACTATGGAGACGATTCTTCTTCTCCTGCATATCCGCAACTGAAACAGCAGCAGGGAGGACTCTAGAAGTTTCTTGCGCAGCAACAACACTCTCTCGAGGAGAAGATTTATGCTCTTGAGAATCATCATCCAATGTAATTTTATTGTTTTGTGATGGCGCAACCAAATCACAGAATCTCATGTCAGATGAATGTTTGTTTAATTAGTAGTAGTAAACAGCCAGTAAGAAAACAAACGCAAATAAAACTAGGATAAGAGTAATTATTATAAACATCAAAAGATTACACAGACTGAAGTTCACTAATAAGATACTAAACACATAGATAGATAGATAAGATAGGAAGCAATTAAAAGACTGTCATCAAGGAAAACTAGCTGCAGCTGCTGGTTCTGCTTCTTTGAGCATCTTTTTTTTCATCTTCTTCTTGTCCCTTTTCTTCTTATTCTTGGCACTTTTTTTGGCTCTCTCGTCTGGAGTAATCCTCTCCTGCATCTCTTCCATATATTCATAGGGATCAAAACTAGCATCGGATTTGTTAATGAGAAGGGCAAACTCCATGGGGTCCATCATGTGACTATTACCAACCCCCAACTTTTCGTTTTCTAGCCGCAAGTGATCATATGCCCTTACCGCACTAAAACGGGCCCTTTGCCATGGTGACCAAGCGCAATTGTTCATCATCTTCAATTCTCTTCGATGAGAAGATTTATGATCTTGAGAATCATCATCTGAAAGAGCAACAGGAGCAGCAGCGATAGGTAAATCATGATCTGAACAATGGAGACTAATCTTCTCCTGCATCTCCTCCATATATTCATAGGGATCGAAATTAGACTTGGAATCATTCATGAGAAGGGCAAACTCCATGGGGTCCATCATGTGACTATTACCAATCCCCAACTTTTTGTTTTGTAGCAGCAAGTGATCATATTCCCTTACCGCACCAAAACGGGCTCTTTGCCAAGGCGTGCACGCGCCACCATTCCTCATCTTCTCCTCTCCTCTCCTCTTCTTTTCTTTAGGGTTCAGTTTATATCACAGCAACAATCATTCGTTCACCATATTTATAGTATTTGGTTGGCAAAACAACAACAAAAGTTTCTTTTTTACCCCTTCTACTTTTTATATTTTTTATATTGACATACATCATCTATTTCTTTTTTCTCATATATGAGGTAAACAATTTATTTAAATTGTACACACGGGTTTAATGTTAATACAGTTAATGAATAATTTATCGTTCATGTTTATTTTAATTCAATATCAAAGCAGGGAGGTGAAGATTGAGAATGGCGTCTTCGTCCTCAAAACGCACCTTAAAGCCGTCTACTTGGATACCGTTCAAGTTCAACTAAAAACAATGGTACAAGGTAGTAGCCCGCTACTTCATACCGGTGCGGGGTGGCGGGTTATTACATTCACGTCAATGTTTTTCAGATCCTTCAAGTTCAATGCATTAAGCTATATATATGCTGTTTAAATGCCGAGCCCTCTTTCATTCGAAGTGAAAACAAACGCTGCTTCAATAACAACTTATCTGTCAATACAAATCGTTCTGCTTCAATAACAACTCATCAGCAACCTCACAGTGATCACTACATATGATAAAGATAGCAAAGTAGTTGAGTTCTCCATCTTGTCTTGCAATTAACATCCGGTGTCATTCATAGAAACCTTCTTTGGACCGTCAAAGGGTGCCCAAATGCCTTGTTGTTACAAATAAGGCTCGTATCTTTATCCGCAATAAACTAAAGTTATCTTATTTTTTTCTTGCAAACTGCACAACACACGACAAACAGCAAACCATAAACACAATCTGCTCCACAATAAGTTTTCTAAAAGAAAGAGTTTATGTTTTTGGAGTATTACTTCGACTGTAAGACTACCCTTTTGTCTCCAAATTTTATGTAATGGTTTGTTGGTTATCAAAGTTTATTAAGAGGCATTTGAGTGATCATATCATTGCTTCTTTAAGTGTTCTTAAGTTTTTCCACCAAAACATTGGTGAACAAGTTTTTTGTGAGAGTACAATCTCATACCGCATCTGATATTATCAATAGCGAAACAACCAAACAAACTATAGATGAGGGATTTGTATATGTTATAATATAAATAGATGTTCCTTGTAGACTGATGTAATGTCATTACTAATGCAACGAAAGTTAAGTATGCAACTAAAAAACAGTAGTCTTCATCTTCTTTTTTTCCTTTTTCTTGGCATTTTTTTTTTCTGAAACAACAACAGTACCCACTTGATTCTTCTTCTCGGATGGATAGGGATCAAAATCAGATAATAGTCCCTCTATATTCTTCTTCAAAACCGCAACAGCCTCTTGATTCTTCTTGAAGAGGGATCAAAAGATAATTCGAAAGCCGATAATAGTTCATCAATATTTTTCCTCAAAGCAGCAACAGGAAGATCACCCTCTTGAGGAGAAGATTTATGCTCAGCAGCAAGGAGGACTCGAGAAGATTCTTGCGCAGCAACAACACTCTCTTGACGAGAATATTTATGCTCAGCAACATCTTGAGAATCATCAGCAGCAGCAACAGGGAGATCACCCTCTTGGGAATCATCAGTTTCAAGTTTCAACGTATTCTGAAATAGTAAGACCACCAGGTGCAGGGCGCTTAGCCTTCTCCTGCATTTTCTCCATATATCGATAGGGATCAAAAGTAGACATGGAATCATTCATGAGACGAACAAAGTCCATGGGCTCCATCAAGTGACTATTACCTATCCCATTCTTTTCGTTACGTAACCTCAAGTTATCGTATTCCTCTACCGCAGCAAAACGAGCCATATTCCAAGGTGTCCACGCGCCCATCTTCTCTCCGATACGTTCTTTAGGGTTTCGTTTCTATTAATTGTTTCTGTCACAACAACAATCAATCGTATTGTTGATCCTATTATATATTCGGGAAAACAAAATTGAAACTTTTTTTAACCCCTCCTACTTCTTTTACATTTACATATCACATCTATTATTTTTTTCTTCTCATAACTAGTACTTTTACCCTTGTGTTTCCAGGTAAACAATGTGGTACAGTTTCGGATGCACACACGGGTGAAGAACGAGAGTGGCCTTTCATACTCAAATTCACATCAACATTTCTTAGCTCCATCAAGTTCAATGCCTCAAGATGATCTTTTCATGCTAAGCCTCTTTTATAAGGAGTGAAAACAAACGCTGCTTCAATAACAACTTTAATGGAATAATGGCCTAACCGTACTAATGCATGAACCATGTCATAATAGCCTCTTCCCTAGCCATGTTCAAGTCAGAGCTGAATACGCAATACTACTAGAAGTTGTAAGATGCCTGCAGAAACGCATGGACCTAATAAACGGAAAATGAAGGATCGAATTCCATTCATAGTCATGTCAAGTGCATCATGATCGAGCTTTTGTATGCAGAATGTTTTTG
The DNA here is from genome assembly GCA_014162995.1 of Artemisia annua. NCBI lineage: Eukaryota > Viridiplantae > Streptophyta > Magnoliopsida > Asterales > Asteraceae > Artemisia > Artemisia annua. Next base: position 120,338 of record LBNU01026106.1, read on the forward strand.
TATTAGCGTAGCCAGCACTATGCCATCAATGGTTTCGTCACCATTGGTGCTATGTGTATTGCTAAGTCGACCCAACTCATGACGCATAATGATTTCTGAAATAAACGTACCTTATCCACCCGTTTTGGTCTGAAATAGGAATTTAGTTTGTATCGAATTTAAGGACATGATAATATTTAATTAGTGTAGTAATCATGTTACAAGAAATCATCATGGTTTAGGATAAAGATCTATTTGTTCCCTTGTCCATCGAGGCACACTTAATAGTGTTGATTTTGTTTGGTTATGACGTTCTCATGACGCTTCATTCAAATCATAGACTTGCTACTGGTATAACAAGAAACTAATTGTTTCGTTAATCAAATCACACAATTTCATATATAAAGCACAATCACATTAGCAGAGTAAAGACCATGAGCGCATTCATACGAGACTTGTTGCTATGGTTTGTGTCATGTCGGTTTGGTTTGGTTTTAGGTAGTTTTTTCGGGTTGGCCCAAACTGAACCAAAACCGAAAACTACAAATTAATAAAACCGATGATTGAATGAGTCTTTGGTTGGTTCGGGTGTGTCAGTTCAGTTCGGTTTTCAGACGTCCATGCTAGTTTTCCTTCCTATAATCGCAGACCTTAATCAATGGGTTGTCACAAAATGAAGCAGCAAACCTGCGCTAGACACAAATCTGTTGAGCCCTTTGGTATAAACATGTTCTTATTATTAGTCAGATTCGAATATACAGTTACACAACACCAGCATAAAGCAAGTTACTCTTTTTTTTCCCTTGAATTCTTGATCTTTTTACTTGCTTTTTCAAGAAATAGTCAGAATAACAAAACCCGCTGATGAATATCCTAATACGGGCTCCGAAAGTCGGTTTAAGTTAAGGCTCATATTTCCGATTACATACTTTAATGAGTTTCTGTTTACTGCCATAAACTATACATCAATGCACGAGTCTTATATACAATTTGACCAACTCTAAAGTATATTAAGCTACTTATGTACCTCTGTAAACAGCTGCAATGCTCAATATTTGCTGTTCACATTTTGCTATTTAAAATAGTACAACAGTGGCCTCCTAGAGGCTCCCCTCCAAACTGGCACAAATGAAAAGAATGATGCATTGTTCTGAGTGATCTTCAGTTGAAAAAATAAGACGACTCAAGAACATCAGAAAGATCGAAATCTCCCCTATCTGGCACCGGTGGGAACGACAATGTAGGGAAAGATTGTTGAAAGCTCTCCAACAACTGACATAACAAAAAAACCAACATTGATTCACATTATAAAAATGAAGTAATGCAGTCCAGGCTTACGGTTAATCGAAATATATGAAGACAAATGAGAAATGGGAAAATGTCATACGTTTTCCAGTATTGGTGTTTGGTAAAGTTCAACAAACTTCTCCCTCAAAATTCTGTTCATTTCGTCTACATTGCAAGCATGTGTCCAGTATGAATCATGAACACCTGCAAGTTAAACTTATAACTAAAAAGAATCCGACCAAACGGCTTACACATATCCCAAAGTGTGCTCAAAGCATTTATAACCTCCTAATATTGTTTCACTTGAGTCAGATCATTACATGAATAGTTTGTTCGTAACATATAGGGTATACTAATTATATATAGAAATTAACAAAACAGAGCAAAGAAGTGGTAAAAGGTCAACCAAACCCCAGCCAACCCGTTTCAGATGATTAAAAGGAGTATTAGTTTTGATTTACTACCAATCTACCCATGCTGCCACCTACTGACGCAACGTATAACACTTGATTTCGGTATCAACTAAAATTATAAAACAGACCTGCAAAATTCAAGCCAGCTCGTTTACAAGCAACTGCAGTCATCATCATATGTGAACCATCAAGTGAGTGCACAAAATTTGGTGGAAAAGCTGTTCTTTGCCTCCTCACCATCACCTACAAGAAACAAAAGAAAAAACAACAATGTGAAACCCTGTAAATCCTCAAAATAATAATAATAATAATAATAATAATAATACTAATAAAAAAAATCGGATGCCTCCTGAAACTATTATGTATGTACTCAGTTGGAGCAAAGAAAATACCTTTTCGGTTTCACGCTGCAGAGTGAGTACTTGAAGAGATGTCGAAACCTGCAGCCAACAACCCAAAAAAACTTCAGTAATATGCTATATATTTAGTTACCATAGAGAAGATATAAATCCTACAGAGTATGTCAGAAAATAATTATGAAACATTGGCTACTTACAAGATGTCTTCCGTACATACGATAAGGTTGTACCACGGGGAGACCAAGTGGAGTAGTCCACCTCACAGGCTGATTTTCTGAGGCAATTATCTGCACCATTTGCAGCTGATAAGCACAAATGACATAAAAGTAGCAACATTGCATATGGTATGAAGGCTGTAATAAAGTAATGTTCCGTTTTTTTCTGAACAATTCCAGAAATTGATGAAAAGTATGAAAGCTAAAATGCTATTTCAGGGGTATAGATCTCTAAACAGTATTAAGCACCAGCCACATGAAGGGGTGTTTGGATGTGCTGCAAATCTTATTATTACTTGCCATGGCAACTAACGGTATTAGTGTTTAATATGTCGATATCACAAACCTTTGCACAGTCCCCAAGCCAGTTCATGATATCACGCGCACCCTCAAACATTTCCCCTAGAGCAGCTAAAGTGATCTGTGAAGCAAAAGCAAACACTTTTTACAACCCAAAATGTCCATTAAATAATATCCTTTTAGCATATTGAATCCCACTAAATATTGTTTACTGATAGTTTCTGACTACCAATCAACAAATGTGCTTACTTTGGCAGCATAACAAGCTGCACCAAAAATCTCTGCACTGTCAGCAGCAACATTACTACGTTCTAGCAACCTCCTCTTAATCTGATCTCTAGCACCAATGTAAGTGACACCATAAACTGATGTCATTACCGTCTGCTTCACTAGCTTCCTGTCCACCTAGAGTTACCAAATGATTATGTCAGTGATGTACTTTTTTAGCGACCAACTACACAGCTATTGTACATAGTATTTACAAAAAGACAAGTTGATGGATTCAAACCTGATTGATCAAAAGCCGTGCATTCTTTGCATCTGGAAATGAAACGGGATCCAGTTCTGCATCTCGTTTAACAACATCCAGAACTCTGCATCAAAAACATCCTTTTAAGTTTTAACTATGGTTAAACATATAATCAAATAGCAAGAATGTGGTAACCATTGCCATCCCTCAAAAGAATAATCAACATGACACTATCATCAACCTTCCGTCACTTAGAAACAAATAACGCACCTTGCAGCAATTTCTGAATATACATCAGCTGGTCTTTCTCCTTCAACCAAATTAACAGCAGATGCTCCTAGCTGAGTTAAGACGTTACCAGAACAATCAGAAAAGTATTGACATATAGTATGTGTATGTATTAGGTTTCAAAGGCACATTACTTTGTCTCTGCCAAGGGCAGCATAATGCTGTAATCCATTGCAGGAACCATCCTGTAAAACACAAACCCAAAAATATGATTTAAAAGACTGGCTTTTTTGGGGAATTTATGTAAAAGTTGTGCAGTTAAAATATATACCTGGTGGACAGGAATATAAGAAATGATTGTTTCTGGTGACGGGCTTCTTAAAGCTTCAGCAAGATTAATACAAACGGCTAAACACTGAAAGGGATCTTCAGCTTTTAACCACCAACGATCACCATCAAGCGGTCTGTCAGCAGAATCAAATATATCATTCAAGTGACTTTCTGTGAATGCTATTCTTCCCTCAAGGGATAATTTGTCAACCCCGCCGGCAAATAGATTTGCCACGTGTATCTTCAGCCACCGAAGGCCAGAACTCCCAAGAGGTCTGCCCTCTGCAAACTCCAATATACCTCGACACAGATCCGAACCAAGATGGTTCAAATGTGGATGCATCGGGTACGCACGACCCCTAAAATCTAAGTTGTGTGGGTAGAAAAATCCTGCTTCATCTTTCAACTTTCGCGCCACCTGCCCTCCAATAACAAACTAAGAATTAAACGGTTGTTCAAATTCTAATGTATACTATTGACTTGAGTTTTAATGTGATCTTACAGTGAGTTTGAGCTCAACGTCACACCGTTGGGAATGTCTCTCTCTGTTCTCCTTCTTCACCATTTTAACTTTCCATTTCCATTTTGTTAGTTGTTCTTCATCTTCCGTATCTGGTTTTTCTGGTAAAGGAATCTGGATGCAAATAATTTGCAATTATATTTTAACGACTTACTAGAAATACTTGTGCCGATCAACATAATTATGAAGTTGTATAAACGTAAGGTAACTCACATCATCCCGGTCAACCAAACCAGCAATGGAGCCACCACTAGACCATATTCGGTCAACAACTGCTAGTACTCTCTTATTGACCCTCCATTTAGTATTTCCGAGGGTATCAAGGGCCTGATGCATAAAAGAAATAGATGTTCAATGTCAAACATAAAATGTCAGTGGATTTAGGGAGTGCTTGGATGCAGAACTCTTTAGGTGGTCCGACTTTTTATAGAAACTTGTAATCTGCTTTTCCAAATTTATTATAAAATTATAATATTTTTACTCAAAAGCTATACGTTTGTTTATTGTGACTTTAGTCTCAATGTACATACAAACACCAAACAAATAAAATACAAGAGGAAATTAGAAAATGAGTAATGGATGGATGCTAACATCAAAAACTGGCTGCAAATTCTCCTTAGGGGTCCTTTTAAGAACATCACGCTGTTGCTTAGCTCCGTGAATGCGCATTACATAGGACGGCAAGAAGAGGTAAGCTCCTTTGTCATACCTGGAAAGCATACAAAAGAAACTTCATCAAATAATAGCATGTTCTATCGAAATTAAGTTATGAATAAAACAGTTTATATCATACCCTGTCCAATTGACGGGAGGTATCAACATCGGCATATAAGGCATAACCACGTGCTTCGACTGTTTCATCATATAACAGAAAAAATGGTTAAATCCTTAACTAAATTAAATATACCAAAAGTCCATGATATTTCTTTAAATAGTAACTTCATTCTAACAACAAACAGGAAACTAAAGAAAATATTTATTTTAAGTCTAAAGATCTGTAAGCTTACTGCTTTCTCTAATCCTTTGCGAACTGATGGGTCACATTCAATCACACCATATCTTCTTCCAGTCTTGCTGTTAAATAGTAAGCCATTATTCAGAATGGAGGAAAAGAACCGAATTATGTAAAAATGGGTCAACTTGGTTTATACTATATTCATAATGGGTCAAACATGTAAAATTTCTATAAACAAAAATAGCTGAAGAAGATACAGGTTAAACTGTTTATAAGTCACCCAAAGTATACTAAAGAACTCCCCCACTCCTAAGATTTAGTTGTAATTATATTTAGTGTCTTAATTAATATGGAAATTAACAGCCAAAGTACGGTTGTCCAATGGTACCCCTTTGTATGAGAATGCTCCCTAAGGACCCCCAACCAAATGGTTGTGGATTCAAATCTTGTCTAGGACATGTGAGATAGATTTGTGATGTATATACTGTGAGATAGTTAGTTGCCTTTCAAAAAGAAAAAATATATGGAAACTAACGCTAATCNATAGTATACAATAGTAATAAGTGGCAAGTTGAATGTATTTTTAGACATTTTTCCCTTTTCTTTTAGAACACTTGTATTCTGAAAGGCATGCATTCACACATCTTAAATCTAAATACCACACTAAGTCACGATTGGGGCTTGAAGCTACACCTTCTTGGTTGGTGGGCAACTCACATACCACTAGGCTAGAAGTCTTTTGTGGTTAGCAATTTATCAATTACAAAGAGAATGAATCCTTACTGTCCTTCTTTCACTGAAGTTCTAAATGTGTGAACAAATGCAGGTCGGATATCAGGTGGCATAGCACCACCTGATTGATCAGCTGGAGGCTGTATATAAGCGGACTGCAATAGCAATTCAATCAGACGACTTCCCACCTGAAAAGAATAAACCACCATCAATATAAATGTATGTATGCATCTTCAGTTTAATGTGTGAATGTAAACCTATGACCTCAAGGCTCCTATCCGAGGTCGGTTTAGCACCATCAGGCCAAAAGGCCACTTTTAAGTAAAGCAAACCTGAGCTTTAACATGCTGCGGCCATGGTTTTGAATCATCCTGGCCCTTCACGATGCGCCCTACAGCATGCAACTTCTGTTTTTTGATCAAGTTTGTGACTTTCTTATGTAGTCCCTCTTGTTCTTTGGTAACAATGCCGGGAACTTCTTCTTCAGTTTTTGCATGTTTTGTAGCTTTTGCTGCTTTTTTTGTCTTTGTTTTCTCCAAGAAATTTTGTATCCTAATCTGATATTACCAAAAGCAGTCGGCATATCAAAACTCAAAACAGAGGGTTTACATAAATCATAATCGTAAGAGGGTGTAATACAAAGTCGCTACTTGTTCTGCTAAATTAGGGGGTATTTGGACGTGCATATAGAGTGTTTAGAAAGAAAAAAATAATAATAAATTTCTAACTATTTCCGGTTAAAACTGATAGTTCAGACAAATGTTAAATTAACTACCTTCGCTNGTTGTGTTATGAAAACTTCATAGTTAATCCTCTAACTTTAACTAATTTGATCATAAACAATCATTAGAAAAAGTACATTAGAATAGACCGAGAAAAACAAACTCAAACTTTAATATCATTAAACAAAGGTAGTCACCTCCTGTTCAATAGCTTCACCAAGACTACAAGAAGCCGAGACAACTCTCGCACAACCATTCTCCCCGCCCGTCATAATCAACCCCATAATCTTATGCATAGTAATAACCGCCATCTTATCAGCCGGAAGCAAATCAAAAACCGGAGCATAAGCAGCCTTATGCTTCTTCTTCATACACATCTCCTGATCATCCTCAATCCTCTTACTCAACGGCTCAAACCACCCTAAAAACAAAGACTTCATATACGGCAAATTAGGCGCCAGCTTCTGCTCACACATATCATTCAAAAGCTCCTTATACTCTTTAGCCGCTAGCTCCCACGCCTCCGTCTCAATCTTCACTTGCCGCCTTTTCAACTTCACATAATTCCAACTACTCCCGGTTTTCTCACGCTTTAATCGCCACCACCCCCTCGTCGCCTGCCGTTGCTCTTGCTTCCCCATTTCACTCAACAACTTCTCAACTTCATCACCCTCACCATCACCATTAGTACTAACACTAACACTATCACTAAAACTAACATCACTTGACACAATGGCTTCTGCAACACTAGCAAATGTTTTAACCCCGAACCGGTCACATTTATCGAAAAGGGGACTAATTTCATGCAAATTCCTATCTGGGTATGATTTAAGAGATGAAAAAGTATCAGAATCAAGAGTTTTGACTAGAAAAGTGTCGGAATTGAGAGTCTTGATGGGGTTTCCTAAACGGGTATTGAAGTTTTTATAAAATGAGTGTGGATTAAGTGAGTAATAGGTTAATGGGAGTTTTGTATACAGTCTTTTGAACATGGTTTTTGATGATGGGTAAGTTGGGGGTAAGTTAATAATGGGTTGAGGGATGATGAACATTAACTTTGGGGTGATTAGTGAGTTTGTTCATGTGAATTAGATGATGATGATTAAGAACGTATAATTAGTGTGTGAGTGTGGGTGTTTAGTGATAAAACCCTGCATAAACCCTTGTAGGCGTGGCTCTGGTGTCAGCCGACCTTTTTGGGAACTGATATAGCAGGGGACGGTATGTTGGGCGGGTCGGGCCGGGTTGATAGAAATGCAGCAGTTTATACTACTACTCCCTCCGTCCCAAAATAAATGTCCAGTTTGACTTTTCAGAGTCGTTTAACTTTGACCTTAATTATTTTTATGTGTGTCATATAATATTTGATGCAAAATATATGATTGGATTGGGTTTTAAGTGTACTTTTCAATGGCATAATTTTTCATCAAGTGTTATATAACAAAAAAAAAATATATTTAAGGTCAAAGTTGAACCAGTTTGACTCTGAAAAGTCAAACTGGACATTTATTTTGGGACGGAGGGAGTATATGATAAACAAGCAGATTGGCGTAGCCGCGTTGCGGCTGGGAATTTTTTCTAACATATTCTGAATTTTAACCCGTTTGTTTGAGATGTGTCTCCGAGACCAAGTAAAAAAAAAACGCTTCTTTTTTTTAACGTGTTCTGAATTTAATTTTTGTTTAAATTAAACATTTTTTATAAAATCGTATGTATGTCAAAAACATATCAATATTGGGCTCGTTTTGTACGTTATCGAGAGACCTTTTTGTCGGTATTTTTTTATTCAAAAAATCGCGAGATATCTGTTAGATACTTGGTAAATAAAGTTTGTTGTATAAAAAAGTCATAAATATTAAGAAGCTGAGGGTGTGATTTGTAAATATATTTTTTTACTTGTTTTTGGGCCAACTTTTTTGCTCGGTTTGTAGATTTTTTTATTCAAATGCTCTAAAAAACTTAGTTTATTACTGCCGTCGTCGAGAAACTAATTGCTTAATGGGTTTTGGCAATGATGTTGCTCCATTATATATAGATAGAATGAAATTTCATTGGTTTTGTACTCACTTAATAGGTTTTTTCTTTTCTTTTTTAATTTAATTTTATTTTATTTATTTATTTATTATTATTATTTTTAGGGTTTAAGCCATAGCTACATGCTTTTTAAAATATTCCAGTATGATACGTGTATTAATTTTTGTTCTACTATGATATGTCTACTTTTGATTTCGTGCTAATATGATACGTGAGTAACCAGTTTTAAAAGTGATTTTTGAGCAAAAATGATCCCTTATGATTTGTTTCTTTCGCAAAATAGGTCTCTTGCGTTTTTTTCAAAATAAGTCTTTGTGCATTTTTAGGGTACGTTAGGGGTATAAACGAGCCGAGTCGAGCCGAATATTGCCAAGCTCGAGCTCGACTCGAATACCAAAACTCGAGCTCGAGCTGGACTCGTGATATAAAACTCGAGCTCGAAACTCGACTCGAGCTCGATTGTTTCAACATTCATGCTCGAACTCGATAACTACTCGGTATATCAAGCTCGGCTCGACTCGATTTCTATGAAAATTAAGTAAATGTATTTATATAAAAGGGTAAATGTGATTTAATCGAAGCTCGATAAGGCTCGTGAGCTTCACGAGTCAAGTATTTTGGAGCTCGAACTCGACTCAAAAATGTACTCGAGTAGCTCGAGCTCGACTCGTTTAAATCAAGTCGATTTCGAGTAGTTTACGAGTCGATCTCGAATAAGTCGTGACTTGTCTCGTCTCGTTTACACCCCTAGGGTGCGTTAAGTTGGTGAAATTTTTTATCTATTTTTATACGTTTTCATCCTTTTTCATCTGTTTTTATATGTTTTTTATCCGTTGCTCTTGCTTCCCCATTTCACTCAACAACTTCTGATGCGCGGGATTGCGACCACGCACTAGGGTTTTACCTCTCAAGAGATCTTGAGAAGCTTGCAATCCCCACCAGGCAGTGTACCTAACCGATGTAGTATAGTGTAGTGGCAAGTACCGGGGGATTGATCGTTCTCTCAGGGAATAGTGTCGTTGTATATTAATTTTTGTTTCATATGATATGTCTACTTTTGATTTCGTGCTAATATGATGCGCGAGTAACCAGTTAACCGGCTAAACAAGAAGTGATTTTTTGAGCAAAAATGATCCCTTATGATTTGTTTCTTTCGCAAAAAAGGTCTCTTGCGATTTTTTTCAAAATAAGTCTTGTGCGTTTTTAGGGTGCGTTAGGGGTGTAAACGAGCCGAGTCGAGCCGAGTACTGCCAAGCTCGAGCTCGACTTATGATATAAAACTCAAGCTCGATTATTTCTACATTCATGCTCGAACTCGATAACTACTCAGTATATCAAGCTCTGCTCGACTCGATTTCTATGAAAGTTAAGTAAATGTATCTATACTATTATATAAAGCATTTAAGTTGTGGGCTCCACCAAAAATTAAGACAAGGAGCTCCAATTATAGAGTGACATGTGTCACTTCTCCACTAAAAAATCACATTTATTTCAAATTGAAATATCTTTTGATCTATTTATTTTTTTAATGATCTAATTTCATCATATTTTATAAAATTTTGTGCTTTTTAATTCAACATCCATTTTGATATATTTTTATAAGTTTTTAGTTTTTGCATTTTTAATGGGTTATTTTGATTCAAATTTTTACAATTTTAACCTTTATTTGAACCAATACAAACTTTCGTCAAAATTATAAATTTTGGGGGAGATTTTGACGGGTAAAAAATTGTGAGGATCTTTATGCGTGAATAATAATGTCACGGGAAAGTTACGAGAAACCCAAACAAACACATACAACGAACATATATACTTTCGGAGTGTTGTGTAACGAATTCACTAAGCGTGTATGGAATTGTGAGAGAGTTGGATTAGCAATTCATTCATTATATTTCTATTATAACTATATTTTTTTCGCCGCCGCTGTGCGCGGGTATCCAACTAGTTTATATAAAAGGGTATATGTGATTTAATCGAAGCTCGATAAGGCTCGCGAGCTTCATGAGCCAAGTATTTTGGAGCTCGAACTCGACTCGAAAATGTACTCAAGTAGCTCGAACTCGAGCTCGACTTGTTTAATCGAGTCAATTTCGAGTAGTTTACGAGTCGATCTCGAATAAGCCGCAACTTGTCTCATCTCGTTTACACCCTTAGGATGCGTTAAGTTGGTGAAAATTTTTAATCTGTTTTTATACGTTTTAATCCTTTCATCTGTTTTTATATGTTTTTATCCGTTTTCATCCGTTTTTGCACGTTTACATCCGTTTTTATACGTTTTCATATGTTTTCATATGTTTTCTTCATGCGATTTTTTACGTTTTCATCCGTTTTCATGCGTTTTTTTACGTTTTCATCAGTTTTTATATGTTTTTCACGTTTGTATACGTTTTCATCTGTTTTTATATACTTTTAAACATTTTTGTACGTTTTTATGCGTTTAAAATGGATGAAAACGTATAAAAGCATATAAATACCATAATCTTTTATTATTATTTCCGTTTATATATAACCCATAACCAATATTAATTTTATTCCGTTTAAATCGTATTTAATACCCGAATTCTTAAACTTTTATTTTTTCGTTTATAACCCTTAAACATTTTTTTATTACTAAAATTATCTGCCGCTATAAAATACCGTTGTTATGCACAATTACTCGTCTAGTAAACTTAAATGAGCCAAGTTTAAGCTCAAGCTTTGTCAAGATCGGGTTCAAGTTAGCTCATTTCAACCCTTATCTGGTAATTATACCCATGCATATTTCAATTTTGAAGATATTGTACTTACCTTTTCTGTTAAATTTCCTACGAGCTTAACTATTAAGTAGAGTCGTTCAAAAAAAAAAAAAAAAAAAAAAAAAAAAAACTATTAAGTATAGTAATAGAATTTCCACGTAGCCATTTTTTTCTTTTCTTTTTGAGAAACCATAGTTTTCGACTTTTTGTCGGATTAATTTCGGAGGTTAAACCAACTACCACACAAAATCACAAACCAAGTTGACGGTACCATTTTTCCTTTTATTAGTTTTGTTAAGATATAACATTTGCATACAAAGCTTCAGCGTGTGTTAATTGTTAACTTATATCACTTCATTTAAACCAAGTATAAAACCTTTCATGAGACATTAGATAATACTATGAATATGTTGTACAAAATGTGCGAGTTTAGTAGCACATAATGAGCGTTGATGGAGTTAAAATATACTCCGTAAAGTTTTTTAAAAATGTTTTTCCGGATAAGTACAATCGCGTATAATTATTTTCATATCAAAGTAACTCGTACTTACCATTTGATATTTATATTACCGTTAATAATAATTTAACTGTATTTAATATTCAAACCCGTGTACGTATAGATTAAACTTTTAAATAGGATAGCATGAGTTCTTATTTATACATAACGTACATAGTAAAAAGATATTTTAATAGATGAAAGTTTAAAACTAATATTTATTTTAAAAGTATTTAATGTATATTAAAACTAATTCGTACATTTATAAAATTTTGTAAGTTTAATAGATGGAAATCTCAAACCAATACTAATACTCATGTAATTGTAAACAAAGTTCATATTATAAAGTGTAAGGGGTTATTTGTTTATTATCTAAAGTTATCAAAAAACATGAAGATTTATAATTTTGCACTTAACTCCATATAATATTTAAAATTAAACCACTAAAGTTTTATTAACTACCTCCTCTTTTTTGAAGTTTTTATTTTCATAAATTTGACACATATATTTTTATGTGTTTGTTTTATTAATCAAATTCTCCACCAAATTTATTAAAGTTTGACTAAAATCAATTCAATTTTGACTTTTTATTGGCAAATCATATTGCTCGATTTCGCCTATGTGTCAAAATCGAGCAATCTTATTGGTCCAATTTTTTTTCCACTAAGATTGTTTTGTCAAAAAAACTCCGAAATGATGTAATTCTTTTATTATATAAAAGATTATCTTTTAGTTAAGGTTTAAGATGACACTTCCTCTGTTATGGTTGCTCAAACTTTGATGTTCACCTGGACCTCTATCCCAGCTTAATCTGTTAAAATGCAAAACATGAAAGTTACAGAGTATTCCTTGAGGTTTTCTAATCACAACAAAAGCTGATCGAACAAACACAATATGGTCAGAATACTAGCAAGATATAGCGTAAGGGATAATAAATTCAGTTTTTTATTCTAGTCCATTTACCTCATCATTGTCTCTTCATACGTTTTCATGCCAGCAAAGATGTAAAAGCAGCCTGTAAATGCAATATAACTCCACACTGAGTCGAGAACAATCAAATCCCTTAAACAAGAACCACATATAAATAATTTGGGGTGTTTCTACTTTTTGTTAGCTAAGAGAATGAGTCTACAAAGTACAAACCTATTTAAAATTATTTATTTTCTAAGTGGGACTCACTATTTCTCTTAGTTGGTCACTTGGTCTATATCCACAAGGCATGAATTGTAATGGCCTCTCCAATAAGTGGCTTATATAGATGTGGACCGCACAAACTCTTTTAGCTAATAAAAAAAGAAACCCCCTTAGTTCTGCATTAAGATATGTTCCCGTGTCCTTAGAGCACACGGAATAGTAACGTCCCAACGCCGTTTTGTCCGACGTGGAACCGATCCAACGCCGTTATGGCGTTAATACCATTCCTAGGTCCTTCAAACAGCCCTTGTATTAAATTTTTAGTTACCGTTTGTGTTTGGGGTGAAAATAGCTTACTCATTTGCGTTGTGATTTGCGTTTAGTGTGTGTGCAGGTTCCTCTTTTGAAGAAGATGAGTTTTTTTGTTTTTTTTTTGAAGAAATTGCATTTTTGGTCCCTAAGGTTTGGCCAAATTGCATGTTTGGTCCTTAAGGTTTGGAAAGTGCACTGATGGTCCTCATTTTGAAGGTTTTGCTGCAATTTTGGTCCCTCGTCATCAACGACGTTAGTCTGAGTCCGTTAATGCACATCCCACTAGGGTATTTTAGTCATTTTGTGTCACTACAATACAAAACATATTAAATTAATCCCCCCCAACCCCACCAGATCTTATTATAACCCACCCACCCACACTATCACTTCACTTTACCAATTAAAAAACACCCCCAATTTTTAAATCAACCCTAATTTGTTCAAAGCCAAAATTAAGTTAAAATGGTGAATTGCTTTTGTGGTTTACAATGTGCCATTCGCACATCATGGACTGATGTGAATCCAGGTCGCCGTTTTTTCTCGTGTCCTAGAGATGTAAGTGCTAAATAAACCCTTAAGTTGGTTTGGTTATATGATTTTGTTGGAGTAAATTGAAAATAGTAATGTATTATTGTAGGTTCCGAATTGTGGGTTCTTTGAATGGTGTGATCCACCAATGTGTCCTCGTTCAGTGGTTATCATACCAGGTTTGCTAAGGGCTAGGAATGCTCATCAACAAGCAATGAATGGAATGGTTGCTCAGAATCGAAAATTGAAGATGATGTTGGTTTGCACTTGGATTGTGTTTGCTATGTACTGGTTTATGTAGAAGTAGTAGTTTTACTGTCTAGTTTGTGAATGGTTGATATAATTGACCAAAAAAATGTGTAATGGTCAATTGATTTTGTAATATCTTTTGTATGTCAATCAACAAACTGGTTTCTACTTAAATTTGTTGTTGCACCAAAAGACACTAGAATTGTAAACTACTAACATGATATTCTTAATTTTTTTTTTTGAAAGGCAACATTTTATTTCTCAAAAACCAAAACAACAACATACAAAAGAGATGGCATCCCAACTCTTCAACAAGCTAGTTAAAGAGAGGGACCCAAGGAATACAAAAACACCCTACATGGAGAATACATGCAACTGAGAAACTAAATAATATTACAAAAACCCAAATGCTAGACACAAGACACAAACATTGCATACCACAAAAGATGTGCTGCAATCCCACAAATAATATATACATTCCTGGCCCACTGACCCAATGACCATATGACTAAGAGGTCCACCCATGACACAATCCAATGCATACCAAAAGTTAACTATGACTTGAACACTATTGTCATGAAACAGCCAAGCACACCAAAAAAAAACTAAGTTGCATATTGAACTTGCAGACCTTAGGATATGCCCACTGTATTACCAGCCACTGAAGATACACGAGCCACTGAAGATACACAAACTTGAATTGTAGGGTCACTCACACTGATATGAAATGGGCCAAACCTGGAATCAAGATTGCATTTTAGAACATACTGACACAACTTATCAAATCTCACAGAGCCAAACTAACAGCTGCTACAGGATCAAATAACCATTTTTGCCACTCTATCGCTTTGTATTTTTTTGATCTTCGAACAATCCACTCGTAACTTTTTAATTGAATATCTTGCACGATTTTATTAGTACTTGCTATTTTTATACCAAACACACGAGCATTCCTTTCTTTCCAAATGAAGTAGCCGGATGACCAAATAACCGCTTGCCAAACACGCGAAATACTAATAGGGACATTAACGTTTCCAATTGACGAAAAAAAATCATCAATGGAAAAAGCATTAACGCGCCCCATCTTCCACCAACTAAAGATCTTATCCCACACACTCATTGCAAGATCACAAGTGACCAAACAATGAGCACATGATTCCACCGCATTATTACAACTCGGGCAAAGCAACGAATCCAAGTCGATTCCTCTGTTGTCAAGCTCTACGCGAACCGGAAGTCTTCTTTTCAAAGCTCTCCACACGAAGATGTTTACCTTTTTCGGCATCAACTTGTTCCACAACGTTTCATGACGTACGTTTTCTCCTTGTAAAGTCTTTTCTTCCACCAATCTCGATAAGTCTTTAACCGTAAACGATCCTCCTTCTTGAAGCCGCCATCTCCAACGATCCCTACCATTATAAGAGATAACAACATTTTGCAATAAACCACCCAACTCTTCAAACTCCTTACATACCCTCCCTCTAAGACTCCTAACCCATTCCCATTCCCAACACCATACATTATTTACCCACTTCCCTTTTTCCGCCACACGACTCTCTTTTCTCTTATCAAGATGATACAACCTAGGGAATTTATCACGCAACCTAAAATCACCGACCCACCTATCAATCCAAAATCCAATATCCCTACCATTCCCTACCACACCTTCAAAAGATGACGCGAAGTCTATACCTAACCCATCTAGTTCCTCACCTATCTTTACAATATCAAGCCATGCCCCTCCCCTATTCGACATCCCCCCACCCCCCCTGATTTCACCTAAGCCACCACTATCCCCATGAATGCTTTTTATAACCTTAACCCATAACATGTCACCCTCTTTTTTAAACCTCCACCACCACTTTCCTAAAAGTGCCAAGTTTTTTGCCCTTAGTGACCCAATATTTAACCCCCCTCCCCATGCGAGCCTAGTATCACGTCCCATTTAACCCAAGCCAATTTTTTACCCTCACTCGTCCCTCCCCAAAAGAAATTTTTTCTAATGCTCTCTAGATGTTTTATAACACTCATAGGCACACGGAACATGGAAAAATAATACAATGGTAAGCTACCAAGGACCGACTTGACCAATGTTAGACGACCCCAAACGACATCGTCTTAGCTCTCCACTCGGATAGTCTTTTTTTGAATTTCTCAACAACAGGATTCCATGCACAAACCCGCCTCATATTTTCACCAATTGGCAATCCCAAGTATGTGAATGGAAACTCCCCAATTCCACATCTCATCCACCTCGCCATATCCCCCAATTCATCTTCATTTACCCCGAGCCCGTAGATTCTACTTTTATTATAATTAACCCTTAACCCGGACACTTCCTCAAAACATTTGAGAATATATATCAATGCCTTTGCATTTTCTTTACTCCATTCCCCAAAAAATATAGTGTCGTCCGCATATTGAAGATGTGACACCACCAAATTATTTCTACCAATTTTGACCCCCCTAAATATCCCTTTTCTAACTGCTTCGTTAACAATCGCATTCAAACCTTCGGCCGCCAAAATGAAAAGGAATGGAGAAAGAGGATCACCTTGCCTAACCCCACGTTGTAATTTAAATTCCTCCGTCGGGGACCCATTTACTAATATTGACATGGATGAGGATGCTAAACACTTTTCAACCCAGTTACACCATTTTATACCAAACCCCATTTTTTTCATTATGTCTAGCAAAAATCTCCAATTAATGCTATCATAAGCTTTCTCGAAGTCAACTTTGAAAACTAAACATTTTTCTCTTTTTTTCTTCAAATATCTCACCGTTTCATTCGCAATTATAATTCCATCAAGAATAAATCTCCCTTTGATAAACGCATGTTGTACATCTCCCACCACTTTATGTACTACCTTTTTAACCCGTTCTGCTAACATTTTCGTAATAATCTTGTAATAGCAACCTATAAGGCTTATAGGCCGAAAATCCCCAAGCCCTAACGGATCCGCGATCTTTGGTATTAAAGTCACAAAAGAAGAATTACATCCTCTCGATATCTCTTCTCTTTCCCAAAACCATTTGATCGCTACCATTAGATCTGTCTTTAGTACTTCCCAAAATTTCCTAATAAACTTAAAATTAAAACCATCCGGCCCCGGGGCTTTATCACCACCACATCTCCGAATCGCATCCCATACCTCCTTCTCTTTAAATTCATATTCTAACGATTTAGCATCCTCCTCAGATATTTTCTCAATCCCCTCACAACAAAATATAGGCCGAACTAAATCTCCCTCGCTAAATAATACTTTATAATGTCTTACCATTTCAGACTTGATCATTTTCGGGTCTTCACACCATGTCCCGTTAACCATTAAGCCTCTGATATTACCCTTGTTATTTCTCCTCTTAATATATGAATGGAAGAACTTCGTGTTTTCATCACCCTCCACATCCCATTTAATTCTTGCTTTTTGTCTAAGCATACTATTATATTCATTCTCTTTGTCTGTCCATAACTTTCTCGCCTCCATCCAACTCGCTCTTTCACTCTCATCCAACACTCTATTTTCAGCTTCCTATTCCCACCGCATCGCCTCTTTTTTGTATGCTTCAATTTTCTCCTTGGGGGTACCAAATCTCTCCTTACTCCACTTTTTTAGCGCAACTTTCACATTCTTTAGCTTATCACGAAATTGACAATCTGGTCGAGTACTTCTAATTTCCATACTCCACGCACCTTCCACTACTTCTCCAATGTCGGTTTCATCCAGCCAAATATCAAAGGAACGAAATGGTTTCGGGCCAAAATCCAACTCAACATCTTTTAGAACAATCGGGCAATGATCAGAGAGTTTCCGATCCAATGCTATAACCGAAAGCTCCCCCCATAACTTGCAAAACTCTTCATTCATCAAAAATCGATCTAACTTACTAAACTTCATGCCATCATCACTAATCCTCGTAAATTTCCTTCCTCCCATTGGTATCTCTATAAGTCTTGTTTCGTTAATGAATTCATTAAACTCAATCATTTCTCTTTGATTTACTTGGGAATTTAGTCTATCATCAACCCTCCTAACCACATTCAAATCGCCGAAAATACACCAAGCCCCTCTCATTCTATACATTAACCTCGAGAGCCTCTCCCACAAAGATGCTTTCTGCCTACCTACATGTGGCCCGTAGATAGTTACCAAATACACGTCACCACTTTTACCTTTCCACTCACCTTTAACCGCGATAAATCTCTCATCCCCCATAGCTTCTTTACATGTGAATGAACTCTCGTTCCATATGAGAATCATGCCCCCTGAGTTCCCATTAGCTGCTAGTTGTGTGAACCCGAACCCTCTACCTCCCCATAACTCTTCTATCCACATCTCATCAACCACCCCACTTTTTGTTTCTTGTAGCCCTATTACATCCGGACATTCCTCCTTTATTATAGATTTAACCCATCTTATTTTCCCCGCCTCACCAATGCCTCTAACATTCAATGACACAATCTTCATAATAGACTTATCGAACGAAAATCAAAACAAAAACTTACTGTTGATCAGTGTGTATGGCACCGGTCTCGTCATCAGCTCCCACATTTATTACCGCATCCTTTATCTTTTCTTTTTCAGCTTTTTCCCACGACACTCCTATCATCTCACCAATTTCCTTTACCTGGTCCATGTTGATGCTGCAACTCGTATTATCTGATTCCACACGGCCGCCGGCTTTGAACTCGAAAACCCCTCTATTATCATCATTTTCTTCATAATACTCTTTATATGCATCTGAGATACCTTTTTTGACTTCCCCTAATCCCGCCACACCTGCACATCTTGCAATCTTTTTTGCTTTCTTAACACTTCTTCTTCCTCCAATTGGTTTTTTATGGCTGCTGTTGACCTCATCTCCTACACCATGAGCAAAAGTATTCCCACATTTATTCCCTTCGAAGTTGTCCAACTCATTTGTTTTTCTTTTCTTCATACTTCTTTTTCCAATGCTACCATTTGATTTAGGAGATGATTCCTGGAACTCTCTTCTTTTGCCTTTTGTATTTATCCTTCCAGTATCTACTTCAGTGGTGTGAATATCTTGTACATTTTGGTAGGCTACTGTATTCACTATGTCACACTTCATATTACCATTATTATTTTCAGGCCCATTTGATACTAAAATAGGAGCCTTGTGGGTATCTCCTATTTCAGGCCCAATAATACTTTCGTGCTCCAACGTAACCGAAGCCTCATTGTTTCCATTATTCATACAAGTAATATCCCTCCCACTTTCTTGAATAATTTTTTCCTTAGATTGATGTGCCGCCTGATTGTCAAAATCCGCGGGTCCCATTTTGACATAATTTTCACACTTTGTCTTCTTATCTTTTTGGGCAGATTGGTGCGCCGCCTGATTGTCTAAATTCACATTTCCCACGTTAACGTAATTTTCAAGGTTTGTCTTCCATTTCCCATGCAAACCAGTATTTTTTTGCGCAGACTTTTCCTCTTTATTTTTGAATTCACCCTCGAACGAATCACCTACACGTGTCCCAAACGAAACTCGTGACCCTTCATCCTCATCATTTTTCCGACCATCCCTCTCCATCGGCCGGATATCGTTATCGCTGTCATCATTTATCTCCTTTGCTATCCCTCCCTCTTCTTCATTGTTCTCGTCCTCTGATTCGTCTCCCTCATTGCTAGATTCACTGTCCTCCACGCTGTCGTTGTCCGAGATATCCATATTATTCTCCTCCCTTTTGTCTGCATTATACTCAGCTTGGTATTTACCATTTGTTTTGATAACTTCTTCGATGTCGACCTCTGTAATATCCCTAATCTCCTCTACCACATTAACCTTGAAGCTCTTTCCCTTAACAGTTACACTAAGTTCTTCATTCACCAATCCTTTTGTAGTAGTATGAATTTGAACTTTTCCAATGATAAGATTTTGATTACCTTCGAGTTTACAATTAAACGTCCCCATTATAGTACCATGTAATGCCGCTATTCTCTTAAAAATTGCTTCTTTCCAACATGAAACTGGGACCCCTATTATGTTGATCCATGTTACTCTTCCAGCAGGTCGGTAGTTAATTGATTAAGTATATAAAAGACTGTTTTTGACACAAAAACATAAAAGGCAAGACTGAACAAAGATATACTTAAAACACAAGACTAAACCATAACCAGATACTTAAACCACACAGTACAAGGCAATGTTCAAAATACAAAAGAGTAAGTCATATAGCAGATACTTAAACAACACAAAAGAGTAAATCATAAAGTCACATACTACAGACCCTAATAGTGATAGTTGAGAAATGTGGAATGAAACACATCACACATTCTTTGTTGGTGTCAAGACCCTGTTTGCAGATGTTTTGGTTCTTGGAACACCACTTGCAGAAGCTTGAACATTGCTTGCAACCCTTTGAACATTTGTTGCAGCCCTTTGAACATTGGCTGAAAAAGTCCTTTGAACATTGGTTGTAGAAGGTCTAACAGCACCACTTGAATATGGTCTAAAGACAGGTCTAGCACCACTTCCAGAACCTTGGCTTGAAAATGGTCTGAATACAGGTCTAGTACCACTTGCAGACACTTGGGTTGAAAATGGTCTAACAGCAACAGGTGTTGTACCAATTGAAGGCCTTTGAACTTGTCTTGATGATGGTCTAACACCACTTGCAGATCCTTGAACTTGGCTTGATGATGGTCTAACACTACTTGCAGACCCTTGAAATTGACTTGCACCTGGTTGAGATTGAGATTGACTTGCAAAAGGTTGAGATTGAGATTGACTTGCAGGATGTTGAGATTGAGATTGTCTAGCACCAGCAATCTTGCATGATCTTTTATTGTGTCCTTTCTGTTTGCAAATGCTACAAGTGACTTGCAGCCCTGTTTTACTTAACTTTCCACCCTTTACCATTTCTGCAACCTCACCAGCACTTTTCTTTCTCTTTTTAGGGGGCCTTCCAATTTGTACATGAACTTTTGGTGGTAGCAGTGTTGTTGGCCACTCATGCTTTTCCCACAAATTCCTACCAATTACTGGATTGATCTTAAAGGAGTATTGCTCTGCCCATGTTTGAAGCCTATATGCTGGGTGTACCCAGTCTTCAGCCAACCCAACCTCCATACCATTTTCAGCCATATCATGGATACATGCAACTGCATGTTTGCATGGCATTCCAGAAACCTCCCATTTTCTACAACTACAAGTTCTCTCTGTTAAGTTCACAACACACTGATCATGATGAGGTCCTGTAACTTGATACAGATCTAAACCATTCCATTCAACTTTGTAATTTGAAGAAACTTCTTTAATTTTTGCAAAAATCTTTGTTGCAGCAGGACTTAAAGGACCTTGAGATTTTGCAATGACTTTTTGAACAATGACAATCCTTTTCATTAGGTACTCTCTAATATATTCTAGTGCAGATAGAATTGGTGAGTCCCTAGCATCTAATAGTTGTCTATTGAAAACTTCACAGATGTTGTTGATTAGTAAATCACAATGTGCCCTACCTGTAATGTTTATATGATGCTGTGTAAGAACATAAGGTGTAAACCAGAAAAAGATAAAACAAACTCTAATTGAGGAGGACTTACCAGAAAAATGGGATCTGGTCCAGTGTTCTGGTGCAATTTTCTTGAGCCATTCATAAGCTTTGACATCTGCAGTTTTGATTTGATTCATGGCATTGTTGTGTTGCACAATTGTTGTTGCAGTAGCAGCTCTCCACAATAACTCTTTAAACACTCCACCTTTAAACTGCAGGTTCATATTATCATTAATATGTCTCACACAGAACCTATGTTCTGCTGATGGAAACAGTCTCTTAATAGCTGGTAACAACCCCTATAATATAAACATATAGAACATATTACAACATATACAATTCCATAATATAAAGTATAAGAAGAATAAGTAAGAAAGGTACCTTTTGCCTATCAGATATGAATGTGAAATGGGAGTCAGGGTATAAATCTAAGTCATCCCCAAGCTGTCCCAAGAACCATAACCAAGACTGCAAAGACTCAGATTCTACTATTCCATAAGCCACTGGGTATATACCATTATTTGCATCCACAGACACAGCTGTTAGAAGTTGTCCAGTGTATGGGGGTTTCATGAATGCTCCATCTAAACCCAACAAATCTCTACCACCAGCTTTGAAACCTTGTTTCAAGGCTCCCAAACAGACATATATCCTTTTAAAAGTCCTAGTTGTAGATTCAGGATCTCCTTCCCTTTCAAAGTCTAACTTCACAGTTGTGTTTGGATTAGCCTTCTGCAATTCCAAAACATAATCTCTCAACAACCCATACTGAACCTGAGCATCACCCTTTATAACACTCTCTGCCTTTGCTTTAGCTCTAAATGCCTTATGAATTGAGACTCCAACATGAAACTGTTTCTGCATTTGAGCTTGTATAGCCTTTACTGGCATCTCTGGATTTAACTGTATAAGATCTACAACATGTTGAGATAAAAAAGAAGATGTGCAAGCTTTGATTTTTCTAGACAAGAGACATTTATGTTCATCTTTATAAGTGGTAACTACCCATTTCTGTGATTTTTCAGAAAAGTGAATGTACAACACCCAAGGGCATTTATTGTCATTATCCTCTTGTTGAATGACCTTTTTACCCTTTCCCTTTTGACTATCAAGTGAGCCAACTGTTGTTGTCTTCTTTTGTTTATTCAAAGATTCTTTTTGGCTACCACTACCCAAAGATTCCCCTTCATTGGTACTACCCAAAGTTGGAATGGTCCCATAACATTGTGCCCTAAGCCTAACACCATCATTCTTTTTCAATTGTATATTTCTCCTAGTTTCAACAATGTGTGCCTTAATTCTACTTTTGGCTTCTTCCTTACTGACAAACTCTTGTCCAACATAGAAAAAGTTAACAATCCTACTCTCTTTAGCAGCTGCTTTACCTTGTTTCTTTAGCTTCCTAAGTTCTGATTTTCTTCCAGTATCACTGTCACTACCAATATCACTTCCATAAGAATCAAAGTCAAAAACTTCTATATCATCTTCTGTCAAATTCACTTCAGGATGTAATGGCTCTCCATTAGACTCAACTCCATCAATACTTAGTCTAAATCCAGTCATATTAACTTCCACCTCATCTATAATGTGTTCCTCATCTATTATATCATCAACAACATCATTAACCCCTTCATCAGCATGGTCACTATTAACCCGTTCATCCTCATTCTCACTATTAACCCCTTCATCATCATTCTCACTATTAACCCCTTCATCCTCATTCTCACTGTTATTCCCTTCATCATCATTCTCTACTGCTTCATTTACATGGTCAAGTACATCATCAACAGTCTCATCATTCATCCACTCAATGGCCAACATTTTTCTAGAACTAGGCAAATTTTTCCCCTGAACATCAAGTTCATCCAAATCAACTATCACTTCATTACCTTGTAACTCTCTAATTTCAACCCCTCCCCTAAATGTAGGCAAGTTGTATGACTCAACTGTGGTTTCATTATGTTCAATGAAAACTTCTATAACCTTATGCTTTCCCACATATTTAATCATGTTAACAATATCATCATCAGATGCCAGTGCTCTAAGTCCCCAATCTAAGCTTTTCTTAGGTAACTTAAAATGGTAATACATGATTTGCTTAGGATCATATTTTAACATCTTAACAATGTTATTAACCACTTCTACAGTAAAGAGCTCACTATCCACTAAATCCACGAATTGAACCTTACCACTAATGTACTTCCTATTAGGCATGTTAGTGAACCTTCCACCATGATGCACCTTCATTGAGAATAAGTGTGGAGCATTGGCTGTTTAATAGACAAAAAACCATTATCAGCATTATTGTTACCAAAATATGGAATTTACTCAACCAAAAATAGATTAGATAAGTTCTTACCATATTCCATATAAGGATCATAATCCATCATATTAATTGGTCGAAAACGCCACATCTGGACTCCCCTAACCATTTCTTTTTACTATCAATCTTCGAGGATGATTTTTGCAGTCATTAAAAAAAGATAGGATTAAAGTAGAGTGAAATTAGGTTTTAGTAAATTAGGATTGAAAGTCAATGGGTGGGTTATATTAAGATCTGGTGGGGTTGGGGGGATTAATTTAATATGTTTTGTATTGTAGTGACACAAAATGACTAAAATACCCTAGTGGGATGTGCATTAACGGACTCAGACTAACGTCGTTTGTGACGAGGGACCAAAATTGCAGCAAAACCTTCAAAATGAGGACCATCAGTGCACTTTCCAAACCTTAAGGACCAAACATGCAATTTGGCCAAACCTTAGGGACCAAAAATGCAATTTCCTCTGATATTTCACTAATTATCCTGACTCTTCTAATACATAAGAAAAACTAGTGTTTTTGACGTTTGGTTGGATTTAGAAACCATGAGGTAAACCATTAACCATGTGTTGGATTATTTAAACACTCATGCAAATATTAAAACATTATCATGGTGATTAGTTATTCAACTCAAAATCAATCAAAACAAAAACCAATAAAATTATCCGTTAACATGGGCCATAATCAGTAAGCCATGTGTCAAATAAATCCCCCGTTATATCTGCCGCCTGCACTTTAACTAAAAAAGTAGTCAACAACACCCTTTACATCACCGGAATCTCATCAACACCAATATAACAAACTAAACTACCATGCTTCTCCACTAGTACCCCACGCTTCACCACTTGTACTTTCCACTTCCATCATGAACAACACACTCATCATATTCATCCTCCTCATCACCACCCTATTCCACCTAACCAACAGCCAAAACGACACCGTTTCATGCCCGCTAGACTTCAACATACTCCGTCGATTAGTTGGCTCCGATCGACCTTCTTTCAACGACCGTAACTTTTGCAGGTATATTGTTATATTGTTTCGGCTTATATGTGGGCTTATGAGCTTATTTGATTTCGGCTTATATAACATAATAAGCCTCAATTTTCCGGCTTATTTTGAGACTTGTGGGCTTATATACTGTAAGCTTATTACGATATGATAAACTTATATAAGCCCATAAGTCTCAATATATATAAGCCGAAACAAACACCTTGCACGAAAATGTATCTAACTTGTCACTTTTTATAGTTATGTGTAGCCTGTTATTATTTTTTTTTCTAGATCTATGTAGCATAATTTTAAGTCGTGTTTTTTTTTTATGTGTGGTGTGTATTATTTGACAATTTTACCCTTAGTTTAGGCTACTTAGATATAGAAAAAACTGGTCATATGATACACCATAAAGATTATGCTACGTAGATCTAGGAAAAGTAATTAGCTAGACGGAACTATAAAAAGTGACAAGTTAGATACATTTCGTGCTGTTAGCCTTAGTTTATATAGATATTTTGCATCTTCGTAGCGGATTTTTTTTTTTTTTGGAACCCCCGCCCACACTTGAAATCGACCCCCCGAATTACAACCATCCAACGGCAGGCAGCAGGGACCCGAACTAATAGGAAAGACCTCAACAACTTCAGGTGGACCAACCTGAGCTATCAGTTGGTTAAGGAAATTTTATTTACTGCTACAACTTACGCTTTTTTTTTTTTTTTTTTTTTTTTTTTTTTTTTTTTTTTTTTTTTACTGTGATCGACCTATTTCATCATTCACTGCGATTGTGATTGCGAGTTCTAGTTCATATAGATATTTACATTTTTCGTAACAAAAGCTTTATTTATTTATGCAGGTACGCTCAACAAGGTTTACAGCTAGTCGAATCCGACTATCTCCGAAGAACGGGATCTTTCGTCCGGCCGTTAAACACCGCCAGCGCGTGTTGGCGCGTGTACCAAACCTTAGCTGAAAGCTACATGCCTAACTTTGATGTACGGAAGAATTGTGGATTCGAAACGGACTGGATCTCGGTATCTGGTTGCATGAATATAACTAACCGTCAGGAATTCGAAAGTAGAATCGATAATGAAGCTCTGAGTAAGGTTGTGAGCGCGTGTAATCAACCGCTTGACGGCGCGTCGTGTCCGGCTTGTACGGTTGCGTTGTCAAATCTTCAAGCGAGTTATTTGAACGGGCAGCACGTTGGAAATATAACGGACTGCCGTACGTTTCCGTTTATGTATGTGGCTGCGTTTGTTAACCCTAGAGGTCCTACGGATCGAGATACGGCTTATTGTTTGTTTAGTTTAAATATTGACACCAAGAAGTCGAAGAGTAAGCGGAAAGTAATAGTTATTGTGATTAGTGTGATGATTGGTGTGATGGTTTTGGTTGGTGTTGTGATTGGATTCTGGTGTTATAGGAGTGAAAGAGCTGCGAAATTTAGGAGGCGTAGAAGGAATAGGCGAAATAGGGAGCGAAAACCGGAGGTGAATAGTGAGTCTGCGTTGGATAAAATGAGTGGTAGTACTAGTTTGATTAAGTATACAATTGATGATATTAAGGAGGCTACAAGGAATTTTGCTAGGGAGAATATTATAGGTAGAGGTGGTTATGGGAATGTGTATAAAGGTGTGTTGGATGATGATACGGAAGTTGCATTGAAACGGTTTAAGAATTGTTCGGCTGCGGGTGATGCTAGTTTTACACATGAAGTGGAAGTGATTGCGAGTGTTAGGCATGTTAACCTTGTGGCATTGAGAGGCTATTGTACGGCCACTACGCCGTTTGAGGGTTATCAAAGGATTATTGTGTGTGATTTGGTTAAGAATGGGAGTTTACATGATCATTTGTTTGGGGGGCAATCAAGCCGGGCTAGTCTTAGTTGGCCTATAAGGAGAAAGATTGCGTTAGGTACTGCCAGAGGGTTGGCTTATTTGCACCATGGAGCGCAACCTGCGATTATTCATAGAGATATTAAGGCGAGTAATATACTATTGGATGAAAACTTTGAGGCTAAAGTAGCGGATTTTGGATTGGCTAAGTTTGCACCTGAGGGTGCGACTCATTTGAGTACTAGGGTGGCGGGTACAATGGGGTATGTTGCCCCAGAGTATGCATTATACGGGCAATTGACGGAAAGGAGTGATGTGTATAGTTTTGGGGTTGTGCTTTTGGAGCTTTTAAGTGGTAAAAAGGCTTTACTTGAGGTTGGGGATGGTCAACCTGTTCTTTTAGCCGATTGGGCTTGGTCAATGGTGCGAAGTGGCACACCTTTAGAAGTAATTGATAGTGAAATGTCAGAATGTGGTTCACCCGAGGTTATGGAAAAGTATGTGTTAGTGGCAGTTCTTTCGTCTCACCCACAGTTATATGCTAGGCCTACAATGGATCAAGTGTTGAAGATGTTAGATACGGATTTACCGGTTCCTTCAATACCTGAAAGGCCGATACCACTTATAGCGGGAATCGAGGATATTGAGAAATCTGTTAGTGATGGTGGATCAGGTCATTTGTTTACTCCTAGAGGGTATCAAGGGTATTCGTTTGAGAGGGATGCGAGATCCACCACAACGTTCGAGATGGATGAGCACTCCGACACCAAGGAGGAGATGGAGGAGGTAGAAGATGAAAAGGCCCGTCTTTCAGGTAGTAGATAGCATTCGGCAGAGGTACTATTTCCTGAATTTGGTTGTATTTTTTGCCTGGCTTGAGTTCTTCGCTCATATAGCCAAAAGTTTTGAGTTTGAGTGTTACACTTGTATATTAAATTAGGATCTCAGATGTAGCAAATGCCCATCTGATCTGGTTATTCACCCATTTACGGTATGTTTCCACATAGTTTTATAATCACTAGATTGTAAATGTAACAGAGTGAACGTGTTTCTTATTGATCATACCTGTAGTATTCTTGCTCAACTGATATTTGATGAAAAGCATAATAATAGTCCATGTCTAAACATCACGGTAAAGATTTTGTTTAAATCATCTGTGATACTTCTGATGTCCCTTGAACATTCTCTTTTATCGTTTTTTATTTATTTGTTTCCGAGTTTAGATGAACTTCTGTGCCTTTCTGTAACAAGTCGAGCGTGTAATCACATATCAAATCAGAGGACTCACTCAACTGTAGAAATGATGTTATGTTCAATTCAAATGGTCACATGCACGTAGTTTTCACACGTAAAGACCCTAACACTAGTAATAATCGTAGGAAACACATTGGCATCGCTGGCATACTTAGTCTCGGTCACTTATTGTGCAACCACTTGAATTGAATATCGTTTAGATGCTATGCTTAGATTAGCTCAGGCGACCAAAAGTACTTGAAAACTAATGTAATACTACAAAGAGCTTGCAGAAAGATAGCGTATATTGAAAGATGTCTTAGTCAAGGCGCCTATCTTTGACCCAAATGAACCAAGGAAGGTCAGTATCAGTACATGACCATTTGCGTATTTTAAGATCTATTACAAACATGTTTCATAATTTCAACTAACATTTAATTGACAAGTCCACAGGTTTTGACTTGTGATTTCAAACTTAACTAATGAAGATATAACCTGACAAAATACTTGATGCATATGATGAGTATATTACAGATCCACAAGAATACATTTCTAGAGTGTAAATTTTAGCTGATAGTTTGAATATATCTATCATTCTGATAAATAATTAAAGTGGAAATCTAGTTTAAACAACCGAATAAAGCACATCATATGTGCATTTGCTAACATTGTAATGCTAATCTGATAAGTAAGCCTCAAATACAAACCAATAACTACAAGATTCATGGGTGAAGAACTCGACTGCCGCAAAATACAACCAAAATCATGATAGCAATTTTGTTGAATGTCCTTTCCTGGAGGAGAGACGGGCCATTTCATCTTCCTCTTCCCCCTCCACTTCCTCCTTAGCGGCATACTCCTCTTCCATCTCAAATATAGTGATGGATCTCCCGTCCATCTCAAACGTACTTGTTTGATGCTCTGTAGGTGTAGGAGTAAACAGATCACCTGATCCACTATTAGTAGCAGATCTCTTAATATTCTCAATTAGCCCTATTAGTGGTATTGGCCTTTCGGGTATTTGAGGAACTGGCAAATCCGTATCTAACATTTTCAATACCTGATCCATTGTAGGCCTAGCATGTAATTGTGGGTGAGACGATAATACCGCCACCAACACATACTTTTCCATGATTTCCGGTGGATCAGATTCCGACATTTCACTATCAATAACTTCTAAAGGTTTACCATTGCTTACCAATGACCAAGCCCAGTCAGCTAAAAGAGCCGGTTGTTCATCACCAACCCCAATAAGCGCTTTTCTCCCACTCAAAAGCTCTAAAAGCACAACCCCGAAGCTGTAAACATCACTTCTTTCCGTTAATTGCCCGTATAACGCATACTCTGGGGCAACATAACCCATTGTTCCCGCAATTCTAGTACTCAAATGAGTCGCACCCTCAGGCGCAAACTTAGCCAAACCAAAATCAGCCAACTTAGCCTCGAAATCTTCATCTAATAGTATATTACTAGCTTTTATATCCCTGTGAATAATCGTGGTTTGTGCACCATGATGCAAATAATCTAACCCTCGAGCCGTACCTAACCCGATTCTTCTCCTAATAGGCCAACTAAGTCTACCCCGACTCGCATACTCACCAAACAAATGATCATGTAAACTCCCATTTTTAATCAAATCACAAACAATAATCCTTTGGTAACCTTCATATGGTGTAACTGCGCTACAATATCCTCTCAACGCCACGAGATTCACATGTTGAACACTTCCTATCACTTCCACTTCATGTCTGAAACTCGCATCAGCAGCAGCCGAACAATTCTTAAATCGTTTCACCGCAACTTCCGAATCATCAACCAACACTCCTTTATACACATTTCCAAAACCACCTCTACCGATCATATTCTCTAGAGCAAAATTCCTAGTAGCTTTTTTAATATCATCAATCGTATACTTAACTAAAGTAGTACTTTCAGTAAATGAATTCAAAGCCGATACTCCATTCAACTCTGGTCCTGGATTTCTTTTCAGCTTTTGGAGTTTCTTACTCCGATAACACCATAATAATCCAATGGCGATAGCAATCAAAAAAAGAGCAACAACAACAATTACCACGGTACTAGGAGTCACGGTTAAATTACTTTTATGATTAGTCTTCGGTTTTTGTAAATTAACATCTGTTATAAATAAACAATTAACCGTAGCTGAATAATCTTTAGTGAAAGCAAGGGCGTACAAAAACGGAAATTCATAGCAGCCAGTTATATTCCCGACTGACGCTCCGTTCAAATGCTTGTCTAGAAGATCTAATAACGCGTCACTGCACGAGGCACACCCGTTGGCATCGAGCCGTTGATTACACGCGCTTTCAACATTATCAAACATGCTCACATCGACTTTACTTTCAAATTCTTTTCGGTTTGTTATATTCATGCAACCAGATACCGAGATCCAATCTGTTTCGAACCCGCAGTTTTTTCTTACGTCGAAATCTGGAAAATAGTCTTGTGCTACAATTTGGGCCTCATTCCAACATGACTCGCTGGTGTTTAAAGGTCGTACGAATGAGCCTGTACGGCGAAGATAATCAGCTTCAACTATATGAAGACCATTCTTAACGAACTTGCAGTAAGTTCGTTCATTGAAGTCAGGAGTAGTGCTGGTATTCCAGATACCGCGGATTAAGGAGAAGTTTAACGGACATTGAGTGTCGTTGTGGCTAAATGATGGTGGTATAACGATGAGTATTAGGTTTATTAAGAGGAAAATGAGTGTTGGATGGTGGTTCATGGTGGTTTGATCGTTAAGATTCCGGTTAACGTATGGGTGTTTTTAAAACTTATAATGTTTATGTTTAGAAAAATAATCACATGGTATAACACGTGTATTTAGAAAAATAATCTATGCCTAGTTAAATATAATTAATCGCATATTTTTACTTTGAAGTATCGGCCAATTCACATTAAGCTAATCACCACACAGAATCAGACAAATGATCTCCTAGGAAATCAAACAGGTCAAAACAAGTTAGTCTCTTCAAATTCAGATATTCCTTTGCCTTTCTATTCTAATTTCTAAGGTTGGGTTTTCTACTTGATTCGTACTAAAAGAAAATGATAAACCCACTTCATAAATTAGAGTAAAATACACCATTATTCCATGTCGTTTGGCCAGACTTCATTTTTAGTCCGTTTCAAGAAAAAATCATCTGGCGAGTCCCTAACGTTCTTGAATATTACGCATTGGGTCCAACAATGCTTACAAAGTTAGGTTTTCTCATTATCTCCCGTATCACGTTCAATGCGCAAGAGGGTATCTTTGTCTTTCAATTTTTGTCATTTCTCATCTTCCCACTGAATACATGTCATATCATACTTCCCGCCTATTATTTAACCCAATTTTCCAGCATACACTTAATTATTTTTTCACCTAGATTATCTCATAACTTTTCTAAAATTACACACATAAACCCTAGTCTTTGTCCCCAAATTAATCTTCATAATCTGTTCATGCTCGTGACAACATGGGTACTCTTAAATGGAAGACATTATGTAAAAAGCACTAAAAACCACTAAAAATGTCATCAAAGTTTGTCTTTATCAAAGAACTCAGGTGATAGTGGTAAAAATTAAAAAGCTCTAGTTACATCACTCAAGTCCTAAAGTATGGTGAACCAGTTAATGAAAGAATTGAAGTATATATGTGCAAGTGCATCATGTAACCTATACTTTCATGCTTGCCAAAGAACTGGCTGTTACTTCTACAGTTATATTTCATAAGAAATAAATGGCCTAGGCTAATCAGTCAAATGGCTTTAGCAAACCAATTTGGTAATCTCAGGGAAGCCTTCATTCCGAGCCTTGTAAAGAAGAGAGCATATAGAAGATGAAGCAGGAACACAAAGAAACAGCAATTGAGTAAAAGCTGCCAAAAAGACCAGAGATTAAAACCAAATTATGGAGTTTTGAGCAGTATAAATAAGTAACAGATAATTGAGAGGGTAACGAGACGAACCAAGGTCCCAAAAATAGCATATATTACATTCATAGATGGAATTGCCAAGAAGCCAAATGATGAAAGAATAAATGTGGCAGAGGCGTGAATGTTAATAGTTATCTACATGATCAATTCAAACAAATGTTGGAATTCAGTGATTTGTTAATGATACCATAGTAAATCCAGATATAAAGGGTGTAAAGTTACCAAAGCAAGGATGTTTTCTCTGATTAAGAAAGAGTACATGATAACATATCCGACTGCGCCCACAGCTCGAACCTGCATAGTTTTACAATTCATTTAACTGAAATTGGTCCTCTTGTAAAAGATAAACTAAAGTGGTTTGGTTTCAGATCTGCGGGAGAGAAGAAGACTTACAAGTGCACTTACAAATACGGAAACTCCCCAACTTGCTTTTGACCTGTAACAAAAGTTAAAAAGTAAAAAAGGGTGGTCAAGTTTAGACTAAAAATTGAAAAGCCAACAAGGAATGGATGACATAAGAGGTGGGATATAAATGAACCAATTACATACCTCCATAAAGAGCCCATAGCAAGACCGAGAAACCCATGCATTAGCTGATGAGATGCAAGAGATATTATTAGTATTTCTGGTGCATATTCAGCCGTAAAGATAACTTGACTGAAAGAAGAACATTGGCTTACCAGATAAGTTATAGCTTTTATCGGACCAGCCAAGACGAGCAACAATACGGCAGTCGCCACCTACAAAAAAATATTAAAAGAAATTAGAAATATGCAACACTTGACTGATACTAATTTCAGGGATAAGAAACGATGAATTATTACATACAATAGTCTTTCTGCCAGCAACGATATCCCATCTCATTGATGAGAATACTATAGGCAATGCAAAGAAACAACCAAAGTAGTTCTGTTAGTACCACACATTGTTAGTATTCCAAGTAAGCAACTAAACAAGTTGAAATAAAAAAAATCGACTAACATCAAAAAAGTACCTCAATAGCAAGAGAGCTGCTTAAGATGTAGGTTAAACCACCAAGAGCAGCAAACATAGAACATTCCACTAATCTCAAGGTCTTCTGATAAACATCTCCATTCATTGTCAAATCCTCAGAAGAGCGAGCATATTCATATTCTTGTTCGTCATTTTGTTGTGTGCATAATGGAGCTGAGACCCTAACTTTCTACGCTTTAGATTGGTCCTAAATGTGGGAATTTGGGGATAAGAAGACAGAATCGAGGTTGGTGAGATACAACAGAGATTGGATTTATGATATGTTGTAGGAGATGTGTGAAGGGTATTCTGGGAATGTAAGGATTTGAGACAATAACAACCATGAACTTTGAACATGTTCATGGTTGTTGAAGCAAGCATGTTTTCCACCGGCAGTTCAATTATAACTTATTGCAACAAAAGGCTACAACAAGAAACAGCAAACAAAACAGTTTAAAGACAAATAAACAACAGCGACCATTCTTGTAAAGCACAGATATATGTTGGTTGGTCCACCAGGATTAAATTCATAAATAATAAGTAAAAAAACTGTGTCCAAAAGCAAATTACATGTGTTAACAGTAACATTAGATAAGGATGTTAGTTCCTATTGTTCATTAGATATCATATTGGAGCCCAAAGTGAAAAAATACTACCCAACTTTTCTAAAAATAGAGTTAAGGCATGCTACTACTGCAAATTCAATCCAATCAATTTGGTTCAGACTTACGCTTGTGTCTATCTTGTCTATACAAGTATGTGTGAATGTGGAAGATTTCATATAACGAGCAAAACTATATCTTGTAATACGGTCAGTCGTTTCCACTAATTCATGAATCATGAGCATCACATAAGCTTAAACAATTTCCCCATATTTGTTAAATGGGCTTAGACGAATACATCGACGGGCATTGAGCTTTCGAGTTATCGAGCTCGTTATATATAAATGTAAAGTGGTAAGAAACTACAAGGGTGTCTAACCAGGGGCGGTACCAGAAAATCTTTTAAGAGGGTGCAAAAGTTGAGAAAAAATGTCAAGTCATGTCATGTCACTAACTCGGCCTTTGTTGATGTAATGACAACGATTTTACTTTGAATGAAAGTGAACTTCTTTAGGTAGAACCTAAACTAGTTGTAATTATATAGACAATATTTAGGACATACTTACATTTCATGATCGATATTAATACAAATTGAGAAAGCGAAAACAAAAATTTAGATAACAAAAGTTGGAGTAGCACAAAAATCAAACATTATATCTCACCGAAAGTAAAGAATGTCCTTAAACACTAGACTAAGATGTAGTTATTGGTTAATGTTTAACCATTATACTATTTTTTCTCATACGGGGCAGAATAAAAATTGTGCATCATGATCATCCGAAAAAAGTCGACTTTGATAGAAGTCTTAACATCTACTAGAAACTTTGTGGGGGCAACTGCCCACACTGCCCCCATTGTAGTACCGCCCCTGTGTCTAACCATCACCATCCCTCACGTCCTTACAATGTTAAAACCTCCCTAGGTAAACGCACTCAGGGAAAGGGTTCGGAAACGGTTATGGAGATACCTGGTTAGGCCGCGTAACCTAAAGAGGGTGTTTGGGATTCCGTATTCAATTACGTCCACTTATCTAGTTATCTTTATAGCAGATAAACACTTTCAGCTGTTTGGATGAAACTGCTTATCTTATCTTACTTGAAAAAAAGCACTTAGACTCTAATTCCAAAGTTAATAAGGTCTTAAAAATAATCACCCCATTACGCATAATGAATAACTGAACCTCAAATTTCAACTTGTACAAGTAAATTAGTAACCAACGCATTAAAATAAATTAACATTTTAAAGAAAATAAATCATATAATCTTGTTACAATACAAAAAAGTAATAAGCTACCTACAAAGCATGCGATAATTTCACATAGTAAGTGCAAGTTAAGCGGCGGGAGAAGAAGGTTTTGTAAAACGGTAGGGTGGCTTTCCGTTCTTGATAAATCGGATTTTTGAGTACTCGGGTTGGGATGGGTCGGTTCAAATTGATGACTCTGGGTTGACCCGTATTTAAAGAAATAGAAACTAGGCTGTATTTAGCGACTTTGCCAAGCAACAAGAAGCTTTATACTCCGTAGTATGTATTGGGAATGGATAAAATTAGGGATGAGCATTTCAAACCGAATCCCGGAACCGAACCGGAACCGTACCGAAACGGTACCGATTCCTGATATACGGTACGGTACCGGTACTACGAAATAAGGAGTAAAAAAAATCGGGACCACTAATTCGGTACGGGACCGGTACCAAATTGGGAAATTCCCGAAAAAAAACGGGAAAAACCCGATTTCCCGGTACCGGTACCGGTACCGATACCAGTACCGGTATCCGAATCCCGTTCGGTACGGTACAGGTACCACTAGTTTATGCTCGGGAAAAAATCGGTACCACTAATTCGGTACGGGATCGGTACGGTACCGGTACCGTGCTCATCCCTAGATAAAATGTTTGAAAGTATGGCACGGGGGAGATTTGGAAGAGGTGATAAAAATACCCAAATATAATGTTTGAAATTGTTGCGTCGTAAATTTGTGGTTTGGCATTATAGTTGGATATGTATAATATGTATACTAACATGTATTTTTCATTTTAGCAGTGTTTTAAAAATAACATTTATTAGAAGAGTTGAAAAGTGTAATTATGGTTAATTGGTTATAGACGCTTGTTTTTTGATACATTATTAAATTACATTGTATTTTTTAATTATTTTTTTTAAACATATCAACAAAAAGTGCTTTAAAATGTTGTAACTAATGTTATTATAACTATACCTATTAAAATTTGCATTTATTTATGATAACTATACATATCGAATCCCCATATTTTTAAGGATCTTCACCGCTCTCTTCAAAGCACGCCATTTAATTGGCACTTTTTTAAGAGTGTAATTAGTTATTATTCAAAAAATTTAATTGACAGTTAAAAACTATATCGGAATGTGTAGAATTGAAGTTCAAATCAAACTATCGGTTTAGATTTGTAAAATTCGTTGAAAATGATGAATGAATGAAGCTTTTATTGGTTTTTTAACAGTAGATTTTAGGCGGGAATACCAGAATACAGTTGGAGGAAAGATAAAGAAGAGTTTCTTTCGGAAAACCATCTTTAAGATTTGATTGCTTATTTTATAATCATGTTGTAACTTTTTTTAACATGATTGAAAAATCCTTGAGAGGAGTTGATGTGTTAAATCTTTTTAATGAAGTGATACAAATTTGGTGTTTTAAAATTGAGATTTTGATCTTTTAATAGAGATAATTATTAGTTTATTAGAACTTTAGACTAATACTAGTAAACAAACTTTCTGAAAATCAATTGGGCAAAACGCTTGCTAACATGGACAGCATGTAGCTTTCCTAGTAACAAAGAGTGTACTTTGGAGTCGGGCTGCGAAAAAGAGATTGAAAAGAATACTTAATTTATAATTGAGTATTGCTATATCCTTTTACTCTTTGTGTCTATTTATCCTCCTACCTACATAAAAATAGAACACATGTATTTCACTCATTATCTACCTTCATTTAAACCGTTAGTTTTTTCACATGTCAGAATCCTAAAATTAGAAGAATAAGTATGAATGTTTAGTAGGAAGAAATATCATTTCTCTTTATAATTATTAAAAAAAAAAAAAAAAAAAAAAAAAAATAAAAAAAATTAAAAAAAATAAAAAAAAAAAAAACCGTAATAATAATAAATAAAAAAAAAATGCAAATTTGCTATTAAATATTTCATATCATCGTTTCTTAATAATAAAAGTTTTGAAATTATCCACTATAAAGACAACAAAACACTAGTGGAGATTGGGTGATTAAATTACTTGCAAGTAGCACTACCAACGAATCCTTTCCAAGATCTTTGCCAACATTGATTTGTTAAAGTTACGAAATAATACTGTTAATTTATATATGTTAACAGATTTGTTTGGGCATGTTCACTACTCTTTTTTCCCTTTCACCTTTTCATCACTTTTATCTTCGTAGAAATCACTTATCCTCATCATCTAACGACTATACTCCACCACTCATAAAATACACCACCACCTTTCTCGCCCAAAATTTGGTCCTTCACAATACGTGAGCCTACTGAGGCATGCACGTATACACAGAACAATATGTATTTATTAATATAAGTAATATAAACATTATATATTAATTATATTAAAGACTTAAACGCAAAGCTAGAATATTCCAGTAGGGGAGGAAAGTGTCGAGTTTTTAAAACTTAAGGAGGTGTTAGACTCAAACTTAGAGAGCAAGTTTTGAGAGTATATAAAACCATGGTTAAAAAAAAAAAAAAAAAAAAAAAAAAAAAAAAAAAAAAAAAAAAAAAAACCCTCATATGACAATCATATAACCTAAAAGAATGTTTTGTCTGCGAAGAGGAAAAAAATTATATTCTTTCTTCTTACTTTTGTTAACTTTTCAAACGGCAAGAACATCAAACTAACAAGTGTTGTTTGGTTTTTGTTACTTTTACTTGGACGCAAGGAAACAAGTGTCCTAGCTTGGTTTTCGTTTAATCATTAGTGACGTGTTACTAACATACGCATATTTTTATGACGTGTATGTATGCAACAATAGGATCAGCTAATTATAAATGATTGGTTCGTGTGTTCGTGATCAAGGATCA
This sequence comes from Artemisia annua, assembly GCA_014162995.1. Taxonomy (NCBI): domain Eukaryota; kingdom Viridiplantae; phylum Streptophyta; class Magnoliopsida; order Asterales; family Asteraceae; genus Artemisia; species Artemisia annua. The sequence continues at coordinate 157,860 of LBNU01026106.1, forward strand.
AGATTTGGTGTTTATCTATTTTTCAATAGATTTGAGGTTAGTATTTTATATGTTTTAATTCATAACATTAAATATAGATCAATCCGCTACGTACTCGTGTTATTAATGGTTTAATCAACATGAATTCCCAATAGTGGCATTACGAGCCATCTCGTTTGGTGTTATGTGTTACACATTAAATCGCTAGCTACGCTAATTAAACACATAAATTAATTGTTATGACAATATCATGCATTATTGTCATTTAATTAAATCTTGACCTTGTTTAATATATTAATAGTTAATAAGACTAGAAAGGGGTTAGGAAACTTAAAATGTTATTATAACATGTCTTCTTTTTATTTTTCCAATCTTAAGGCTTACGCGGTCATTGTAGATGACGCTTGTGGTCCACTTGGGAGCCTTAGATTCTCCAATTGGGGAAGACTCATTCTTGAGTTTTGGAGCATTACTTGTTTTTCTGCTTTCCATTATAGTCTGTCTTTACCTCTACCCATTCTTCTATCTGTTTTAATTGCTTATATGTTTTATTTCTTGTGACTTGTTTTACATATGCTACTTTATACATGTTTTTGTCAAAAATTATGTGATACCCTATTTGCAATTTAAGTCTATGTCATCCAAGTTTGAAAACACTTGCACTTGTATTTTGCTCTTCGTGAGACGTGAGTGAATTACAATCCAAGGTGTTCATTCTCTAAGCGTGAGACCTAGAGTTATTTACACATGTTCTCTAATTGGACGACTTAATCGAGTCAAGGGGTGAAAAAAATCCTTGAGCCCGAGGCATACGATGAGACAAAACATGCATGACATTAGCAGCTTGTACTCTAGCGCCATAAGTCACATAAATCTAAGAGTTGCACTTGTAATGAAATTGTCGCATGCCGCCTACCTCTTGTACCCACAAGGCTTACGAGAGTAGTGGGACTACCATGTGACAATCGTGATTTTAACAGGTTAGTTTGACTAATAGTCTCTAGTCATTTAACTTTGTTTGGTGTGAATTAAGTGTTTCTGTGTGGTATATGTGTTAAATATGTATAATATACCTCTGATAAGTATGAATGTGGCACTAAATCCCTTTGCGTGTAAGGTTATTGTTATGATTTTGAGTAGTGTTGAGTTTGGGAAAGTTATTTTGATCGCCTTTGTGGTGTAGAAATGACTTGTGAGATTTTGATGTTTTGTGTTTTATGTAACGAGTCATCGTTCAAGTATTTGAGCGATAATAAGTTGCGAGGAGATTATTTTTGTGGGATAAATTTATAGAGTGTGTGAAATTCTATTTATGGAAACTTTATTTTGAAAATGATTATTTCTGAGTTGTCGTAAAAACTAAGGCTTATCACGAAAGACGTTAGGTTTCGTTATTGGAGCACATAAAATATAAAAAGTATAAGGTTTTGAGTGTAATAATTTAATTTAATAAAAAAAATATATGGGAGGGGGTAGGCGGCCGATTAGGGTGAACAAGGGGGAAAAGGAAACCCAATTGTAGTCCAATTACAATTCTAAATTAAGGAAATTATCTCTAAATAATATAAATACCAAATCAAAACTCCCCTACCCATTCATTTGTGAAGAACGATCGGCCAAGAGAGAAAAAGAAGGAGAAAAATTTAGGGTTTTACTTTTGAAGCTAAAATCAAGATCAAGGTATATTTTTGATACTAGTTTTCATTCAATTAATTAGTTATTGTTTTAATTCATGTAATATAAATTATGATGGATTTAGGGTTTATAAAATTCTGGAAAATTTTGATGTTAAACATGTTAGGATCATTAGTTGTTAATGGTAGGATGATTAGTGAAGTCGGTTTGGTGATAAAACATGTTGAACGTTGAGTTAGATTGGGACAGCTTTGAAGGGCTGTAAAGATACGACGAGATAAAATAGTAGGAAATGAATTAGAACATGAATTTTTAGTCTAAATTGAAGTTCAGTGAAAGAGCTTTCCAAAAAGTCCGACCACGATTGATTTCGAGGTCCGGAAGTTGGTCTTTTGATTTTTCAAAGATAAGGTGTTAAAGCTGTTAAACCGGGACAGAATTTGGGTATAAGTTTGATAGTGATTTGTGGTTGAAAAAGTGATATCTAGGTTAGCCCTTCTGGGAAAGTTGAGTTTTAGGTTATCTTAGACTCCCACGAAAAGGATTCGCGATAAAAAGTTGTAGAAGTATTTTATTTTGATTAAAACTTTTTGGTGTGCGTTCAGATCCGAATCTGGATAGTTGTCAAGTTTGATTTTTTTATGGGTACTTGTGTGTGTTTAGAGTGCATGGCCTTATGAGGATAGCTTGTCTACTCATAAGGGACCATGGTGAATTTTTGGTGTGAGTTGTGGAGCTTGTTTTGTCATGATTTTATGTGGGTAAATGTACCCTAAAATTCTGCGTTTTATGAAATTATTTGTGCAAGGTATTTAGTGAATGTTAGTGATTTGTGGTGTTTAGTATGGAGTCTAGGAGATCCATGGTGGGTCATAGGAACCTTAAACATCCATCATATGAGTATTACATGTAATACCTAAAATTTCTAAAACATGTAAAAAGACCAAAATGCCCTTACGTTCAAAAATTTTAATAAATACTTACAAGATACCAAATAAGCCCTAATAACCTTTAAATTCACACTATAAATTTTATATAACTTGAGAAATTATAAAATTAACATTTTCTTATTACTAGAATATATTTGACACATTAAGGAATATTTAAAGGGTCCAAATGTAATTTTAATTTGTACATGATTAAATATATGATAAGTATTAATGTAGAAGGGGTAATTAGAGTTGGACTAGGAGTCTCTTGGCCCATGTAAACCACAGACCGATCCTTAATCCCCATATAATAAAAAAAAATTCGGTCTTCTTCCCCCTTCCCCCTCACTGTACGATCAGAGGGAAAAAAAAGGGTTTTGGTTTTCTGCTTCTTAATTCATTCGACACATTCAAGATTTCAAGGTATCATCACAACTATTGTTTTATTGTTATTTGATTTCACATAAAATCATAAGAAAGTTACATAAAATCATGAATTGAAACCCTAAAAAATTAACCTAACTTGTTGTGTATTCAAATTAGGGTTTAGGTTTGGTATGGAGTTGTGATGTGTGATGTTAATATGATATTAAATCAGGTCTTGTGAGATATAATAGGTCCCAGGTGCGTTTGTGATAGTAAACATGTGATGTAATAGTCTTAAACGGGTTTCTGAACTAGACAGCTTTATTAGACGAATTTGTGGGCATTGTAGCTCGAGTTTCATAAGGTTTTACTTCTGTATTTTTGCATGAAAACTTATTTTTATGTCTTAGTTAAGTTTTCCAATTGGCGGGGAGTGATTTCAAGTTGATTTGGACGGGTTTTTGATTTTTGTGTGATTAACTGTCAAAGCTGAAATTCGGGAGTCTGAAATCAGTCAACTTTGTCGATTTTTAATTCACAAACTATGAGGAGTTGACCCATGAAACTCTCCGGTATTTAACTTCTATATGTATAGTAATACCATGAATTTTTGTAAATTTTTCCTGAATGTTATGATGGGTCTATCAAGGGGATACTTTTGGGTACTGCTGCAGGTCGTTTTTTCTGAGTAGTCTGAGTTTGAGTATTTTTCATGTGTGGTTAAACTAACTAATAAATTCTGGAAAATTCGTGTGGGTTCTAAAGACATTGAAGTATCTCTGTGAATTTTTGTGAATTTTAGTTTTGAGGTCTAATAAGGATCAAAAATTCGTAAAGTTGTGACCTGTTTATGGATAAAAGCTGAATTTTTCTTAAAAGGTGAATTACACACTTAAAACTTATTATATCATTAATATGGGTAACATAATCATAATGAATCTTTAATTAAGTGTCTAATACAGTAAATGAACTACCTATGATTTTTATATAACCTAATATGGTATTTAATTTGACTACTACATGTTTAAGTATGTTAAGAACCCTAATTTACTACTGTTGGGAATAATAATCAAATTAAGCATGAATACTTGTATTTGTGATATTAAACACTTCAGAATTAATTGTAAACCTATACATGTGATAAGTAACCCTAAAACTATAGTAATAATTAATTAAGCACTTAACCTAATCATATGTTTAAGGTTACTAATAAGAAAGGTTACTAAAAGTGGATAGAAGACCTAATGAGGAATAAGAATAAGTAAATAATTGAACAAGTTATTAATGAATAACACGTCATGTGTAGATTTCTGAAGAAGGATACTATTCCGTTATTTGATCTTTCTACTTCTGTCAGCTTTGCTATTGTTCAAGGTACGGATATTCTGAACTTATCCTTAAGGTTTCCTTTGTGATTACAACCTTCTGATTTGAACTTTCTGTTTTGAACCTTTGCTATGATAAACCTTGTTATCTGAACCTTTTGATATGACAACTATGCTTTGAACCTTTATATGAACCTTTTATTACATGAGCTTCACTAGGCATGGGGGTTCCATGTCCGTGTCAGGGATGCACCTCTGACATGACTGTAGGGCTGTAGAGTGACGTTCTGCCACGTCCATTTGATTGGTCTGCATGTGAATGGGTAGGGGCGTATGGATGCATCCTAGATCTGTTTCTGTTTCTGTTTCTGATATGATATGATATGATTTGTCTGGTGAATGTGGCTGTGTGTGCAATACACGTCCTTCACAAATTTCTTGGAGCTAGCTACTCCACCCATATGAGGACACCCCTCATTATTGTCTGATTATTTGANCGTATGGATGCATCCTAGATCTGTTTCTGTTTCTGTTTCTGATATGATATGATATGATTTGTCTGGTGAATGTGGCTGTGTGTGCAATACACGTCCTTCACAAATTTCTTGGAGCTAGCTACTCCACCCATATGAGGACACCCCTCATTATTGTCTGATTATTTGAGAGGTCTCCCCTCTATATGTTTATGAAGATTTATGATTATGATATGATATGTTTCTGAGCTCATGGTATTATTAGGGTTCTGACTCTGTTCGTACAGGTGACTGTATGAATTCCTTACCTAACCTACACATTTTTTATTTCAATATTATCCGTTATACCTAAATATGTTTTCCCCAAAATATAGCATTTGTACTTCAGCATTTATTTTCAGTTTATTATTGTTATATCCGTTCACTGGGCTCTTTAAGCTCAGCCGCATTTTCTTTCACCGCGACAGGTATTCAAGCTAGCTTTGGGATGGTTTCTGGGATTGAGAGTAGAGTTGAATTGAAGATTATTGACCATAGTTATTTGAAGTAAGTTATTTATTTAAGACTTCCGCTTTTGATCTGTTCTGTTTGTTCTGATGTAACACCATATTGTTGTGACACTTTTACCCTTGTCGGGTTGGGGTGTTACATTACATGGGTTATAGTTTATAGCTTGGCCATGTGTAACGTGAACTTATTTGTGTTATATAGATTTGTGATTTATGTTTGTGGAAGCTGCAAAGTTGAGGTGAGTTCATAGTCCCACTTTTTACTGTTTTAAACTTGGGATGGGAATGATGCTTGTGTTAATTGCTTTGAGTTACTGTGATTATGTGTGGTTTAAAAAGCTTGGACTTATAATGTTATCGTATTAATGCTATGTGGTAAATGTTGTGTGATGATGCTGTCTTAAACCTATGAATCTCACCAACATTATGTTGACGTTTTAAGCATCATTTTCAGGTGAGCATTCTAACGCCAAAGTTGAGAGCATCAATTAGGCGAGACTTAGTTGCATTTGAAGACTTTATTTTATGTTTGGATTTGACTTTGTTTGAATTTGGTTGTGATACGATTATGTTTTTCATTTGGTACTTTGAGATTTATTAAGATACCCTTGGATTATGGTTTGGTTATTTTATTTTTGGGTATTGTTACAACACTTTGTGTTTGTACTTTGCTCTATCTTATGTGCATGTAGTATTTCTCTATTTAGACACCAGGTGTTGTGATGATATCCATGAAGTTACACACTCGCGTTTTCGCCTTGGTGAGGTGTGACAGATTGGTATCAGAGCCTTGGTTATAGAGAATTAGGTGGTTTAACCTAGACTATAAC
>LBNU01026106.1:164282-179068 GCA_014162995.1 Artemisia annua
TATATATATATATATATATATATATATATATATATATATATATATATATATATATATATATATATATATATATATATATATATATATATATATAGGGTACATTTATCCACATAAAATCACGACAAAACAAGCTCCACAACTCACACCAAAAATTCACCATGGTCCCTTATGAATAGACAAGCTATCCTCAGAAGGCCATGCACTCTAAACACACACAAGTACCCATAAGAAAATCAAACTTGACAACTATCCAGATTCGGATCTGAACGCACACCAAAAAGTTTTAATCAAAATAAAATACTTCTATAACTTTTTATCGCGAATCCTTTTCGTGGGAGTCTAAGATAACCTAAAACTCAACTTTCCCAGAAGGGCTAACCTAGATATCACTTTTTCAACCACAAATCACTATCAAACTTATACCCAAATTCTGTCTCGGTTTAACAGCTTTAACAATTTATCTTTGAAAAATCAAAAGACCAACTTCCGGATCTCGAAATCAATCGTGGTCGGACTTTTTGGAAAGCTCTTTCACTGAACTTCAATTTAGACTAAAAATTCATATTCTAGTTCATCTCCTACTATTTTATCTCGTCGTATCTTCATAGCTCTTCAAAGCTGTCCCAATCTAACTCAACGTTCAACATGTTTTATCACCAAACCGACTTCACTAATCATCATACCATTAACAACTAATGATCCTAACATGTTTAACATCAAAATTTTCCAGAATTTTATAAACCCTAAATCTATCATAATTTATATTACATGAATTAAAACAATAACTAATTAATTGAATGAAAACTAGTATCAAAAATATACCTTGATCTTGATTTTAGCTTCAATAGTAAAACCCTAAATTTTTCTCCTTCATTTTCTCTCTTGGCCGATCGTTCTTCACAAAAGAATGGGTAGGGGAGTTTTGATTTGGTATTTATATTATTTAGAGATAATTTCCTTAATTTAGAATTGTAATTGGACTAGAATTGGGTTTCCTTTTCCCCCTTGTTCACCCCAATCGGCCGCCCACCCCCTCCCATATACTCCCTCCGTCCCAAAATTATTGTCCTCATTTGACTTTTTAAAGTCTTAATGTCTCAACTTTAATCTTTAATATTTTTGTATGTATTATATAATACTTGATGAAAATTGTACCAATGAAAAAACATTTAAAAATCAATCCATTCATATAATTTTCAACAATTATTATATAACACATCAAAAAATATTAATGATTAAAGTTGAGAAATTAAGACTTTGAAAAGTCAAATGAAGACAGTTTTTTTGGGACGGAGGGAGTATTAATTTTATTTTTATTTATTAAATTAAATTATTACACTCAAAACCTTATACTTTTCATATTTTATGTGCTCCCATTACGAAACCTAACGTCTTTCGCGATAAGCCTTAGTTTTTGCGACAACTCGGAAATAATCATTTTCAAAATAAAGTTTCCATAAATAGAATTTCACACAATCTATAAATTTATCCCACAAAAACAATCTCCTCGTAACTTACTATCGCCCAAATACTTGAACGATGACTCGTTACATAAAACACAAAACATCAAAATCTCACAAGTCATTTCTACAACACAAAGGCGATCAAAATAAACTTTCCCAACACCAACATTACTCAACTTACAACAATAACACTACGCAAAGGGATTTAGTGCCAACATTCATACATATCACACATATATTTCACATCAATCACTTAAAACATGCCAAACAAACGTCAATCGAGTCAAGANTTCTACAACACAAAGGCGATCAAAATAAACTTTCCCAACACCAACATTACTCAACTTACAACAATAACACTACGCAAAGGGATTTAGTGCCAACATTCATACATATCACACATATATTTCACATCAATCACTTAAAACATGCCAAACAAACGTCAATCGAGTCAAGACTATCAGTTAAACGGACCTGCTAAAATCACGGTTGTTACATCATCCCCCACTTAGGGAAATCACGTCCCGAGATTTAACAACTCGAGTCACCAGTAACATCAACAAAAGAAAATGTGTGGATATACGAGATAATCCCAAACCATAAAACCATAAATCACTAGTACTTCTTTTGACTATGTGGAAATTCTACCACGCCTTACAGTCACAGAGAAAGTACCACAAAATATGAACCAAACACTTGAATACCCACGATAGAAAACTTTACCAACGATACCCGGAAGTAAATACACTACCCCGATCAATTACACACATGATCCAAACGACTTCTCACAATTAGGCACAATACCCCCAAACCAAATGAAAAACCAAATGATCTGCTCACCAACCATATCAGCAAATGAATTTGGGTACTTAGATCTCATCTGATCCTCGCGTTCCCAGTAAACTCAGAACCACGCTTTAAATCCCTTCGTACTTTTACTAACGCTATCTTACCACACTTCCACCTATCTATAATTAAGGTCCACTTGGGAGCCTTAGATTCTCCAATTGGGGAAGACTCATTCTTGAGTTTTGGAGCATTACTTGTTTTTCTGCTTTCCATTATAGTCTGTCTTCACCTCTACCCCTTCTTCTATCTGTTTTAATTGCTTATATGTTTTATTTCTTGTGACTTGTTTTACATATGCTACTTTATACATGTTTTTGTCAAAAATTATGTGATACCCTATTTGCAATTTAAGTCTATGTCATCCAAGTTTGAGAACACTTGCACTTGTATTTTGCTCTTCGTGAGACGTGAGTGAATTACAACCCAAGGTGTTTATTCTCTAAACGTGAGACCTAGAGTTATTTACTCATGTTCTCTAATTGGACGACTTAATCGAGTCAAGGGGTGAAAAAAATCCTTGAGCCCGAGGCATACGATGAGACAAAACATGCATGACATTAGCAGCTTGTACTCTAGCGCCATAAGTCACATAAATCTAAGAGTTGCACTTGTAATGAAATTGTCGCATGCCGCCTACCTCTTGTACCCACAAGGCTTACGAGAGTAGTGGGACTACCATGATGAGTGGGAGTTCAAGAAGGTCTTAGTCTTTTAGTAAATTAATTGTTTTATTTATTAGAACATAGGTAGTTAATTTGTAAAAGAATTAATTATTGAAGATACTAAAATTTTGAACGTTGTTTTAATTGCAGATGGCAGCAAATCAATCCGTCAGCAATTCGATTTTTAGGTGTTTCCTCGAAAAGAAAACTTACTGGATCAAACTTCCTCGACTTGTATCGTAATTTGAGGATCGTCCTCACAGTCGAGGATAAGTTAACTTATGTGGAGCATCCCATACTTGCAACTCTTGTTCGTCCAACTCCTGATCAACAGGTTCCTGCTGATGTCCTTGCTGCTCACGCCCAATAGGTTAAAGCATTCAGGACCTAGCTCGTCTTATGCTCATAAGCAAGACTCCAGAACTTCAAAAGAATCTGGAGCACTTTGGTACATATGGCATGCTTAAGGAATTGAAAATCATGTTTGCTCAGCAAGTAGAACAGGAACTCTTTGAGACTGTACAAGCCTTTCATGCATGTAAGCATGAGGAGGGTCAATCTGTTAGCACATATGTTCTGAAAATGAAGATCTATCTAGATAGACTGGAACGCCTTGGTCAACCCACGTCATCTGGCCTTGCAGTGAGCATGATTCTTACCTCTCTGAATAAGGACTTTGTTAGATTCAGACAGAATTATAATATACATTCAAAACACACACACTTATGTTCTGAAAATGAAGGGTTATCTAAATAGACTGGAACGCTTTTGTCACCCCATGTCATCTAGCCTTACAATGAGCATGATTCTTACCTCTCTGAACAAGGACTTTGTTGAATTCCCGATGCATTGCATATTATAATTATGTCTGAATCCAGCAAAGTCCTTGTTCAGAGAGGTAAGAATCATGCTCACTGCAAGGCCAGATGACATGGGGTGACCAAGGCGTTCCAGTCTATCTAGATAGCCCTTCATTTTCAGAACATAGGTGCTAACAGATTGATCCTCCTCATGCTTACATGCATGAAAGGCATGCATAGTCTCAAAGAGATCATGTTTTGCTTGTTGAGCAAACATGGTGTTCAATTCCTTAAGCATGTCATATGCATCAAAGTGCTCTAGATTCTTTTGGAGTTCTGGAGTCATGCTTTTGAGCATAAGACAAGCTATGTCCTTGGATTCTTTATCCCATTGGAACCTGTTGATCAGGAGTTAGAGGAACATGAGTGGCATATATGGGATGCTCCACATAGGTCAACTTATCTTGGGCTGTGAGGATGATCCTCAAATTGCGATAACAGTCGAGGAAGTTTGATCCAGTAAGTTTTTCCTTTTCGAGGAAACACCTGAAAATCGAATTGTTGACGGATTGATTTGTTGTCATCTACAATTAAAACAACGTCCAAAATTTTAGTATATTCGATAATTAACTCTTTTACAAATTAACTACCCATGTACTAATAAATAAAATAATTAATTTACTAAAAGTCTAAGGTAGTCCCACTACTCTGGTAAGTCTTGTGGGTACAAGAGGTAGGCGGCGTGCGACAATTGCATTGCAACTCTTAGATTTATGATACTTATGGCACTAGAGTACAAGCTGCTAGTGTCATGCATGTTTTGTCAAATTGTATGCCTCGGACTTAAGGATCTCATCGCTTGACTCGATTAAGTCTTCCAATTAGAGAACATGTGTAAATAACTCTAGGTCTCACGCTTAGAGAATAAACACATTGGGTTGCAATTCACTCACGTCTCACGAAGAGCAAAAGTCAACTGCAAGTGTTCTCAAACTTTGGCATAGACTTAAACTGCAAATAGGGTATCACATAATTTTTGACAAAAACATGTATCAAAAATTATGTATGCATGCATACAGCTTTGTAACACAAGTTTGCAAGAACAAAATTTCAACTTATTAGGTGTACTAATATCACGAGCAAAGAATGGTCAAAAACCCTATATTTTACTTTGCATGAGTCAAAAGACCCAAGTTTTTCTAATAATTCCTCATATGCCGAAGCATGTAGCGGGGCGGGAAAATACCATGCAAAATCCTAGATCTTGTTTTGATTAACTAAGTGATTAGTTATAATCAAAGATCATTAATAAAAGCACAAAACTTTAGGTATCTTATAATTAAAGTTTATTAAATCACACGATATCCAGGAAGATATCCTGGTAGCTTCGGGTACCCTCAATAGCTTCATGGAACCCACAAATTAATTAAGCAATTAAAACAAACAAAAGAAAGGGTAGAGGTGAAGACAAACTCTAATAACAAGTAGTAAAACAAGTAATGCTCCAAAACTCAAGAATGAGTCTTCCCCAATTGAAGAATCTAATGCTTCCACAAGGTTTTTGAGCTTGGTACCAAGTAGACCACAAAGCGTCATATACAATGACCGTGTAAGCCTTAAGATTCGAAAAATAAAAAGAAGTACATGTTACAATAACCTTTTAATTTTTCTAACCCCTTTTTAGTCTTATTAACCATTAGTATATTAAACAAAATCAAGATTTAATTAAATGACATTAATGCATGTTATTGTCATAACAATTAATTTATGTGTTTAATTAGCGTAACTAGCGATTTAATGTGTAACCCATAACACCAAACGAGATGGCTTTATTGATTAAACCATCAATACCACGAGTACGCAACGGATATTAAAACACATTAAATACTAACCTCAAATCTATTGAAAAATAGATAAACATCAAATCTTGATCTTGATCATGAACACACGAACCAATCAACTATAATGAGTTGATCTCTATTGTTGCATACATACACGTCACAAGAATATATGTGTGCTAGTACCACATCACTAATTATTAAACGAAAAACAAGTTAGACACTTGTTTCCTTGCGTCAAAGTAAAAACAACAAAAACCAAACAACACTTATTGGTTTAATGTTCTTGCCGTTTGAAAAGTCAGCAAAAGTAGGAAGAAAGAATATAATTCTTTGAGCCTTGATAAAGGGACCTAATAAAGGGACCTAATCATGGACCTAATGCTTAAAATACTCGTACAGTGCATGCACTGTACAAGTATTTTAAGCATTAGGTCCATGATTAGGTCCCTTTATTAGGCCCATCAAACATTTTCCTAATTGTTTTCCTCTTCATAGACAAATAACTGTATTCTTTTAGGTTATATTATTGTCGTATGAGTTATGGCACGGGAGGGTGTTTATACGGTCTCAAAACTTGTTGTTCAAGTTTGAGCCTAATGCCTATTCAAGTTCTAAAACTCGACACTCTTCTCTCCTACTAGAATATTCTAGCTTTGCGTTTAAGTCCTTAAGATAATTAATATGTACATTAGATATTAATTACTTAAATTAAACTCCAAGCAAAGAATTCTTTTTTTCTCTTTGGCCCTTTAAACATTCCTTGACATAATATAATTAATATATAACGTTTAATATAATACTTATATTAATAAATACATATTCTTCGGTGTTTACGTGTATGCCCTAATAGGCTCACGTATTCCCGGCCATATGAATTATCTATTATGCTTATGAGCATAACCAATAATAGTGTGAAGCAAACCCTTGATAACGGCCAACCACGCATGGTTTTGGACACCATTACATCCGATTTAAGAGCTTTGTAAGGGGAAAAAATGGTAAATTTATGCACTTTAAGTGTATCAAATAATGCTATTCTTGAAAATACGGTTAAACAAAGTTTTGTATGTATAGTTGTGAACTATGAAAATATGAAAGTTCAACTTTACTAGATTGGAGCTATGAAGCTTACCTTCTTTTTATTAAAAAGGGAAAGGGAAGAAAATTGATTTTGACAGCTTACTAAATGAGTACTGCATATTAAGTGCATGCATTAGAGCATGGGGAGTCATAACATCATTTAGGTGTTAACACCATGCCACGTCAGCGCCACGTCATCTCAGCACCAAATAACATAACACCAAAAACACCAGGAAATCATAACACCAAATAACACCACTTTTTACAAATTTACAAATTTCACCCTCAACAATTTCATTAATTGTTGTAAATATGTGGGGTAATATGGGATGGTTATCCTGATAGCAATTAGAAGTCACGAGTATGAACGCTTTCAGATCGATTAAATTGGAGTGGATACCAATTAACGACCGGATAAAATCTAATTGATTCAAGTTTGTGTATTGTATTATGTTTGCAGAGAGATTACGTGTTTCTGTATCCTTCTGTATGTTTCAATCTGATACACTAGAAACATAATTTAGGGTTAACTGCCTTTAGGCAGTTTCAAGGTTTCAAGTTGTCAAATTTAGTCCCTCAATTTCCGAAAATTTAATTTTCTGAGGAATTTTTGACATAGCAACTTAGTGGAAATAAAAAATTTTCCCCAGCCAGGGGCGCTGCCCCTTGGACCCTGCCAGGGGCTGCCGCCCCTTGGACCCTGCTTCTCTCAGGGGCGTTGCCCCCGAACCCCCACCAAGGGGGCTACCGCCCCCTTGGAACCCCCGTTAGTCCAGTTAATATTCATATAAGTGTCGACCCTTATATGTATATTAAACTCAATCTATTTTACACTAAAATACCAACATTAATTAAACATTCAAACACTATATTATTAAATATATATCCCGCTCAAATTCGAATTTGAATTTTAAATATTTATCCCGCTCATATTCAAATTTGAATTTTAAATATTATCCCGCTCCTATTTGAATTTGAACTTCAAATATTTGTCCCGCTCCTATTGTTTTAAACGGCTATAAATAGCATACCAATTTACAAGTTTTTTTCAAACTTCAAACATTCAAAATGACTAATCGTTGGTCAGTAGAAGAAGAAATCTTGCTAGCTCAATCTTGGGTTGCAGTTCATGAAGATCCTTACGTACACGATGCATACAGTTTTTGGAACCGGGTTGTTATCATTTTCAAAAATCTTTCTGGCCCACCCCATCGAAACAAAGATATGGTGTCGAGTAAATGGGGCAGAATCAACAGTGAATGTATTGTATTCAATGGTATTTACAAACACTTGCGGCAAACAACCGCTGACGATCACAGTGTTTGTCGCACGAATGCAATGCGAACTTTTGAAGATCGCTATGGTGGGAAGAGCTTCAAGTATGTTCACGTCTGGGAGGTTTTGAGAAACAACCCCAGATGGCCGATATGTAATGTCTTGTTTCTCGTATCGTGTTTGCTACTTATGTTGTATGTCTAGTTTCCCGTGTCGTATCTGTTATTTGTTACTTATGTTGTCTGCCAAGTTTCTCGTATCGTATTTGTTACTTGTTTCTCGTATCGTATTGTAATGTTTCTTTTATGAAATAAATTTATTTAACTGAAATACTAAAATGTTACATAAACCTAGATTAAAGCATCACATAAATTAAAAACGAAAGTAAATTAAAACATCAAATAAACCTAGCTTCAATTATAGTCCGGGTGATCCCAAGTCTGAGAGTTGTTTGAGTCGTAACCGTCGTTGTAAGGATCAAAGCTTGCCAACCTCTCTGCTTCTAATTCAGCTTCCATCCTGCTCAGCTCACGCTCTTTGTCAGAGTTCCAGCCACTATCATCAACACCTCTTGGTGCAAATGAACTTGATGCACCAGTCTGTTGTTGTTGCTCAACCATAGCAGCTTCCACATTTTCCTCGTGACTCCAACGTATCTTGTTTGCTTTTTGGGCATGTATCTGACTCACACAGCTCCTCAATTTCTCAACAACGGCATGATCTTTGCGAAATTCAGCATACAAAAAATCGTTAATCACAAATTTTCTGTCGTCAGAAATGTGATTGCACTCATGGTATTGTGTTCTCAGTTGTTGTTTGAGTGCCTTTGCGTGCTCAAACTTGTTAATAAGTTCGACAATTGCCTCTTGTCGAGCCGTGTCGTCTATCTCGGCCTGTTTCCGGACATATTCTTGAATTTCTTCGACGGTATGAGGTAGTTTGTTGCAAGCCATTGGTTTTTTTTCTTTTTTTTTTTGTATGTTTTTTTGTGTTAATAACGTTAGTATAATAGTTGTATTTATAAGGGTGTGGAAAAACTTATTTTTTTTAAAATTCGACCGTTTGTATCAAACGGTAACTTTGATTTAATTTTTTTTTCTTGTTCAAGCCCAACGGTTGTAAAGGGGGTGTTTGTAATTTTTTTTTGGACTCAAATGTGTTACAACGGGCGTTGTGATATTAACGGGCGTTACAACGTTGCCCAACGTTTGATACATGGAAATGCTATTAACGCCATAACATGCGTTGTTAAGTTGCCACATGGGATTAACGCCTTTCGTGCGTTATGACTCCCTCCCCTCTTAATTAGCTACTTTCCTTAATTAGCTACTTTCCTTGAATACACCTCATACGTACTGCATGTATTAAATAGTGATATTACGAAAGTTCGACTCCTTAAAATTCAACTCGATCGTTCTGTGACAATATGTTGTGAGCAAGTTTCAACATGTTAAATAAGAAGAAAAATACACAGATGAAATAGGTAATATTACATGCAACATTTAATTTGACACATACATATCTAATATCTTTCCTTAGCTAAGGTTTTGATCTTTCAGTCGACTATTTATGAGGTGTGAACACATCGTCACGAAACCTCAAATCGGGTAAAGCCTTCCTTTCATGAGATTATTAACATGCCCAATATATTCATTATTGTTCATGCACCTATAGTACATACGTCATATTTTTATTTTTCTTTTTTGCGTTTTTTTACTTGTAAATAAACTATTGAGAGTTCTTTCAACCTAATTGGTCGAGGGTCGAGAAAACAAACCGAAGTTTGTCTATATCAATCTTTTATATAATAAAAGAATTACATCATTTCGGAGTTTTTTTGACAAAACAATCTTAGTGAAAGAAAAATTGGACCAATAAGAATGCTCGATTTTGACACATAGGCGAAATCGAGCAATGTGATTGGCCAATAAAAAGTCAAAATTGAATTGATTTTGGTCAAACTTTAATAAATTTGGTGGAAAATTTGATTAAAGAAAAAAAACACATAAAAATATATGTGTCAAATTTTTGAAAATAAAAACTTAAAAAAAGAGGAGGTAATTAATAAAACATTGGTGGTTGAATTTTAAATATATTATATGGAGTTAAGTGTAAAATTATAAATCTCCATGTTTTTTTTATAATTTTAGATAATAAACAAATAACCCCTTACACTTTATACCCCCTACACTTTATAATATGAACTTTGTTTACAATTACATGAGTATTAGTATTGGTTTGAGACTTCCATCCATTAAACTTACAAAATTTTATAAATGTACGAATTAGTTTTAATATACGTTAAATACTTTTAAAATAAATATTAGTTTTAAACTTTCATCTATTAAATATCTTTTTACTATGTACGTTAAATATAAATAAGAACTCATGTTATCCTATTTAAAAGTTTAATCTATTCGTACACGGGTTTGAATATTAAATACAGTTTTTTGTACATCATGATATCAAATATGTGATTTTACTTATAACAACGACTCATGTAATTATTATTTAAAGTTTATATAGGGATATCCGGAAAAACATTTTTAAAAAACTTTAGGGGTATATTTTAACTTCATCAACGCTCATTAAGTGCTACTAAACTCGCACATTTTGTATAACATGATATCAATAGTTAAAGTTAAACAACAACAACATCAACCTCAACCTAAACATCTATGTTAGCTAAAAAAAGATAAATCTTTCATCCAATAAAATTTTATACAAAATATTAATAGATATTTATACATAATGACAAACTCATGCATATTTATTAGTTGTACTTATATCAAAATTTTCACGAGTAAATTTTTATATGTCCATATAGTAAACTAAAATTTTAAAATAAATTTGATTTATATGTAAATCCGTGCGTGCACTGTTAGGAGCTTCTTAGCTGGCTCGACATAGGAGTGAAGTAGGAGCTTATAGAGTTGCGAGAAGTCCGTACACACTCCCACGAATGGTATTAAGGAATACAATCCGTCATCCACGCAATTAATACACACTAATCAATCAATAAAAGATAGTTAGGGAGTAAGGAAATCTAAGTAAACACACTTCTCTCCATATTAGTTTTCACAACATTTACTTTCATTTTATTTTATTTTGATTGCATAAGTAGTTATTTGGGTTAGTTGACTAGCAACTAATTCCGCCCACTCCTTCAAACCCGAGATTTTAACTTGCTTTCTAAAAAATACAAAAATACAAAAAGAATCTTCCCTCACCCTTAGGCCTATTAGAGTAGCTTTTCAATCCTAACGACACTATTCCCCTAGAGAACGATCAATCCTCCGGTACTTGCCACTACACTATACTACATCGGTCAGGTACACTGCCTGGT
The DNA here is from genome assembly GCA_014162995.1 of Artemisia annua. Classification (NCBI taxonomy): domain Eukaryota; kingdom Viridiplantae; phylum Streptophyta; class Magnoliopsida; order Asterales; family Asteraceae; genus Artemisia; species Artemisia annua. Next base: position 175,599 of record LBNU01026106.1, read on the forward strand.
GGGGATTGCAAGCTTCTCAAGATCCCTTGAGAAGTAAAACCTTTTTGCGAGGGGTGCAATCCAACGCATCAAAGTTTTTGGCGCCGCTGCCGGGGAATAGTTATTGTTTAGGTTGAATTTTTATTTTATTAGGTCTACTCATGAAAATAAATATACGCGATTATACTTATAACGACTCATGTAATTATTACTATATATAACGTAGCGTCGCAAAATGACGCACACCATGTCGTTTAGGTTTTTCCGGTTTTTGGGCTTGCCCCATGCGTGTTGTCCAGGCCCATGATCTAAGCCTTCTTCTTCTTTTTGGTTTTTACATTCACGAGGTCACCGCTTTCCTTATACTTATCTTTTTCCTCTGCTTTTTCTCTACCTTTTGCCGGGATCTTCTTACCTGTAGCTAAAACTAGGTTTGCTTCATCTTTGTTTTATTGCTTTCTTTTATTGGAATCGTGTTTATGTGTGCATCTATTGCTTGTCGTCTATGTGTTTTGTGCATCTATTCAGTTTCATCTATGTGTTTTTGTAAATCGTGTCGCGCCGTGTTATACGTGTACGTTGTTTGTTGTTTAGTTCTCTTTTGATATTTGTTGTATTTCCTATTTAGATATGCGAACTAAGAGTAGGGGTGTGCATAGAAATAGTGGTCACGAAATCTTAGAGGATCACTGGTCTGTTACTACTGATGCTGATGTGGGTTTAGCTTCTGTTATTTAAAGTTTATATACGTATATCCAGAAAAACATTTTTAAAAAACTTAACGGAGTATATTTTAACTCTATCAACGCTCATTATATGCTACTAAACTCGCACATTTTGTACAACATGATATCAATAGTTAAAGTTAAACAACAACACCAACCTCAACATTAACATCTATGTCAGCTAAACAAAGTTAAATCTTTCATCCAATAAAATTTTTACAAAATATTAATTGATATTAATACATAATGAAAAACTCATGCATACTTATTAGTTGTACTTATATCATAATTTTCACGGGTAAATTCTTATATATCCATATAGTAAACAAAAAAATTTAAAATAAATTTGATTTATGTATAAACTCATGTGATCAAAGAACTTTTGGCCCAATAACATTATAAGGAGACACGCTCAAGAATCAAATACAAGGTCGATGCCACGGTTATATTTACAATTTCTGCTAACTATTTTTCTTACTTTCGCACACGTTGATACTAACTTTTTAAAATATACATAAGATTTTATGTTTTTAAACGATAATACTATATAATTAATTTTTTCTGAAAAAAAAACCCGTGCGTGCACGGGTATTATAACTAGTAGTTCTAAATCAAGATACCACCAAAAAGAAATGCATTATTTTACTTTCACAAAGCTACTTTAAACAAGTAGCCTTTAATCTTAACCGTGAAAACCCAGTAAAATGCCATCAAACTTTGTCTTTTTTAATTGTCCCCATCTCAATATATACAATGCAAAGCATAGTAAGTTTCGAAAAAGGAAAAACGGTCGCTAAATCCTCACGAATTCACTGTCAAGATGGCCTAGTGGTTAGGCTTAGGCATTCAGATGTCCTCACGAAAGATCTCATTTTTTGACATGTATAAGTTGCAGTTTCATAGCATAACATTGCAACATGACAGACGGCATAACTTTATTCACTTATCCGGTAAGAATTTGGTAATTGAACTTATTTCCCTTGTTTGGTACAGAGAATTAAAAAAGTGAAGAATTTTGTAAAGAAATTGAGAGAATCGGGTAGGGTAATTTGACTAGCTCCATTTCCATTATTTTGGTGTAGAAATTGGAGAAATAGATTTATTTATTTTTTTATTTTTTAAGATTTTTTTTTTTTTATAAATGTCTTTTTTCTTGGAATCGCTTCCAATTATAATTTTATTAAATAATGGACTTTGTTTAAAAAAAATTATGTAAACAAATTACGTGCAAATACAGATGCTTATTTTATTATTTTTTATTTTTTAAAACATTATCATTGTATAATCTTTTTTCATTTAGATTTTTTTTCAAAAAAAAAAAAAAAAAAAAAAAAAAGATTTTCATGAATATTTTTATTTCAATTCTCTGACGCAACAGATTAATTCAATAAATTTATCACTTAATTTCATTTCTCTGAATTTTTATTCTCTGTCTCATCTTTAATCTCTAAAATTATCTCTACCAAAAGTGCCCTAAACCTGCATATTTTTACTAATCTATTAACATCTTGTGCAGCATTTTAAGTTATGATATTAAATAGCAACCAAGTTCCATCAATGTACCACTGTGGTCAGCCATGTTTACGCTTGTACGTGATTCCTTTCGGTCAATAATGCAAAAAATGACCATGTGACCTCCAATAAAGCAAAAGTTTTATTTTTGCAGATATTAAACGCTTAGTCAGATTTTCATTTTTAAAGTTCATTGTGTCTGCACATGTATCAAACAACTTAGACAGGACGATTTTCAGGGACGAAGCCAGGAATTTTTGTTAAGGGGGGCTCAATTTTTTTCGGTAGTAACTTATGATTCCTTGTTTTAAAAGCTTGATTGAAGTTTGAATTGTACGACATACGGGTTCAATGATACTTAATAGCCTATCTTTAGATAGGCTAAGCACATCCCTTGCTTGCTCAACATATAATTCCACCCTTAGTAAGCATAATCTCTGCCTCAGTTAACTTTTGTTGACTAATTTGAGAGTTGAAGAGTAAAATAGTGTATTCTAAACTTAAACTCACATTAAGCTATTGTTCAGCTTACATGAGCTTATAGAAACATAAAACAAAGCTTATTGAAGCTTAGTTTTGATTAATGGCTTTTTTTTCTTTTTCTTTTCTTTTTTTTTTTTTTTTTTTTTTTTTTTTTTTAAGATGAACAATATTAAAACTTTACTGATTATATAAGCTTATAACTAATAACAGAAACTAGATGATTAATAAACAAGCTTAAACAACAATATTGAGCAAATTTGAGAATTTAGGTTAAACTAGCAAACACAAATTAAGAAGAAATAAACTGAAATTTCATTAATTAATAAACTGATTACACTATTGAATTTGGAAATACATTTGAGAAATAAATATACCAGAGTAACACTACACAAAACCTACACACTAATCTCTTGAAAATGAAGGGGTATATATAAGTGAGGTGAGAGGTCTCCTTAGGGTTTTGAAGAAGCTTCTGGATCTTCTCAAGTGTCTAATCATAGCCCTCCATTCCAGCTTCAATCATAAGCAATAACAACGACCCTTGGATCATGTGCCAACTGTCCCATCACACGGATTGATGACCTGACATTCCCTGCACATGTCAGGTCCTTCTAGAAGCATATATGAATGACTTAATTGCCCTTATTGTGGTGAATTGTGGATTTTACTCGCGTGAACAGTGTTAGGGTTCATATGATCTGGGTAAATTGGGGATAAGGGTGGCGGGTAAACTGGGGTAATTGTTTAATGTTGTTTGACCGGGGTAAATGG
>LBNU01026108.1:0-12629 GCA_014162995.1 Artemisia annua
AATGTTCACATAAAAGATGTAAAAGTAATGAAAATGAAAGAATGAAACAAATACTCCCCTGATTCGTTTGGTGTGGATAGTGAGGTAACATGGTTAGATCTTCTTCCAAGAAAGATGAACGCTCAAAGCTTCCCTTACGAAATATAAATCATCTCCTTGTCCAAAATAACCTGTTAACCTGAAAAACAATAAAGGCGAACCTCGCATAAAATTGGCGGTATAATCTATAATAGGATATAATGCTTGTGGAATGAATGTGTTTGAAGAATTCCTGGAGATTATAAGTTAGATAATTAATAAAACTTTTTATGTTTCCGGAAGAAAAACAAAACTTTCAAAAATTTCAGAAAATTACTGCCTGACGCCGTCAGGTTGTAATGCCTGACGCCGTCAGAAATGATCTGACGGAATTCTCATGTTAAGTTTCCGGAAAAAAAATTTTGGAAAAACTATACCTTACTTCCTGGAATTCCTGCAAAAGCATCATTATGACTCGATACAAGCATTTGACTCAAACAAGTACTAATATGCATGTTAATTTACATTGTTATGATTCATGTTCATCCGTTCTTATAAACCGATTTAGATTTCCCTTACACTTATCTTTTGCAAAATACCTATATATGTAGTTAAGACGAAGTTAAAAACAAAATAAAGCATTTTCACAAGTTAGTTTTTGAAGCATGAATCAATAACAAGAAGAGTAACATACATACGGAAACAAATAAAATCAAACAAATAAATAAATAAACACAAAGCAAATAAAGCTTGGGTTGCCTCCCAAAAAGCGCTTTTTTTTATTAACAAGTCTTGTAGCTAGACTCAAAGTCACAGGCTCATCTAGTGTCACTAATGCTCACGTACCCGAGTGTGAGCCACCTAATTGTCGCCTCATCCTTCTTATAATCATCATTAAGCTCTAAACATCCACGATAGTACCTCTTATTCTTTTCATGGGGGTACTTCAGTCCTTTTCTAATATCGCTCTCACTCAGTATACCATAGGGGGGAAACCTATTACATTTCTCAATAGAAAAGTTTTTATATCTAGGGTGTGCACGGGGCATTTGATAGACAAAATCCTCATCCCCATCTGAGAATGTAATTAACCCTTCCATTAGTTTTTCATCTAAAGGGTGAGGGAAGATTATTTTTGTATTTTTTTTATATTTTATGAAAGCAAGTAAAATCTCGGGTTTGAAGGATTGGGTGGAATTAGTTGTTAGCCAACTAACCCAAAAACTACTATTGCAATTAAAATTAAAATAACAAGAAAATAAAAGGTTGTGAAACTTATATGGGGACAAGTGTGTTTACTTAGATTTCCTTACTCCCTAACTATCTTTTACCGGTTAATTAGTGTGTATTAATTGCGTGGATGACGGGTGTATTCCTTAATACCATTCGTGGGGTGGCGTACGTACTTCCCCAACTCTATAAGCTCCTACTTCACTCCAATGTCCAGCCTGCTAGAAGCTCCTAACATGGGATCATTAGAATTCGCTCATGCATTAAATACAACCATAATAACCTAGTACGCATTGGTTCATGTTTCTTAAGACGTTCAAGCAAGTTACCGTATAGGAGGTTAGCCAGTTTTCTTAAGCCTAACATCGATAAACAATCATCCAATACAATTAATAACACACCAACAATATCAATAGTTAGGTTTCATTAGATCTAAGCAAACACAAGATAAACCTAGCCTAGCATGTTAATTGAAAGACAAGCATAAGATATAATTAACCAATACATAGACATATTGATTAATTTGAATAGAGACTTATCTTTAATTGAACATGGAAGAGTCAAGGGTGAAAAACCCTTGAAAAAGCTGTCAAAATCGGCAAGGGTTTTGTTTCCAAAAGTTTCACACTAATGAATGAAAAATAGAAAAGTTTATATAGAAAATACACTCTGACGGCGTCAGGTTATAGTTTCTGACGCCGTCAGCTCGCCGCCATTAGGGTTCTCGGATGGCCGACGCCGTCACTTGTAAAATAGCTCTGGGCCGTCTCTCTTTAACATTACACCTGACGGCCTAGGATTGTTAACACCTGACGCCGTCAGGTGTAAACATCACAATTCTTGCTTAGGGGTCACGTATAGTCAGAATCCACTCCTTTGTCTTGGTTGGCTGACGGTGTCACCTTGTGACTCTGACGCCGTCAGGCAGGATTTCCAGCATTCTTTTGAGACCTTGTCGTTTTCTTCACTTATGCTCCAAAAACGTCCAAAATGATGTGTTTTCCAGAATTCTTTTCAAAAGTACCTAAAATGACAAAAGGAACGATTTAGGGCAATATTTGATCATATTAACACGAATTAGGGCTTAAATGACCCTCTAAAATGGGTACACTTTTTACCTCATCAAGAAGTCATTTAGTTGTGAAGATGTAGGTGTGTGAATAAGTAGTGGAGTATAGAAGAAGTTGTAAAGTAGTGAAGAAGTCGTGAAGTTGTGAAGTCGTGAAGAAGTCATGAAGTCATGTAGAAGTTGTGTAGTGATAGAAGTCGTGTCGTGAGATTGGTTCTAGCTACTATTAGAACCATACATTTAACTTAGTGTCGTTAATTGGTGTAAGCAAAAGTTGTGTACGGTTTTCTCCGCCAAAAGGGAGCTTGTTGAGTAGTGAAGAAAACTCTCGAGTAGGTGACTCGGGGAGTGGAGTAGGGCAAGGAAAGTGTCCTTGTAGCCGAACCACTATAAATTATCGTGTCCGGTTTGCATTTCCTTTCTCTTAACTCTTTTCATTTATTCTTACATTTATCGCTTTATATCTATGCTTGCAAATATGTGTTGATTGTTGCTTATATTGTTTTGATGTTGATTGTGTGATAGATAGAAGGTAATATTGTTATAGGATGAATAAGTATATGATATGGTCTAATAGACTTAGATGCATTATTCACACTTCTCATATTGAGTTTAACTTAATCGATAATTTGATACAAAACGTTTTAAGATTTTAAAAGGAAAACATATTCACATAAAGATCAACCAAAGCTCCATTCATAAAACTAAGTTTTGAAAATAAATCCAAAAGCATACAAATATAATTGAACATATTGATTATATGTTGTTTTCATACTAAACTCTAATTGAAGGTTTTTCGAATGAAATTTGAACAAATTAAAAAGATGTAAAACTATTCAACCCCCCCCCCCTTCTAGTTTTCCACAATTGGTATCAAGAGCCACATCGCTCTAATTTTCAAAACAATTGGTTTTAAAAATTGAGTACGATCCATGTATCAAATTACCCATTAAGCAGGATTAAATATAAAAAGTGTTTTTTTGATTAACTTGTATTAGTTTTGATATTATATATACTAATTATACTAGCTCGAAATAAAATTATGCTTAAAATAAGTATTATATGTTCGGTATTAAACTCAAAAAGTTTCACACATTTTCAGAAAGTTAGAAAATAATTTTTAACAAAAAATGCATTTTTGAGTACCAGATGGGCGGCCCCCTTAAAATTAAGGGGTCCGCCTGTCTATTCGACAGTTTTTCAGAAACTTTGAAAAATCATATAAAATTAACCGTAAGTCCGTAGAAGTCGTGCCACCCGGCATTTTAAAGGTAATTGAGTCTACTTTCATTTAGAAATACTTAAAAATAATCATTTCAAAGTTAAATTTGTCAGAAAGGCAAAATAGTACACGGTGGTCAAACATTTGTGTCTCGTTTTAACGTAAAACTTTTGTTTTACCTTTTCCTTCAAGTCGGACATTCCTAGTTGATATACTTTTGAAAAATTAAGTATTTATGTTTTCAAAATATTGATCTTAATTAAATTATAGAATGGGAAGGAAACCAGTTTATTTTCAAATAAAATCGAGCTAAGTAAACATTGGTGTATATAATACACAAAACGACGACAAGTGTTTTATGTGTTATGTGAACTTCTTTGTGATTATATTTTGTTAATAGAATATATTAGATGATCGTTGCTATTTGAAGTTTAGCTAATTGTATATCTAAGCATATGTGCCCTATTAGTTTATAGCTAGTTTTCCGGTTTATTCTTAACTAGATCTTACACTAGATTTTTTGCGTTAGGATTGCTATATTATGCTTGCATTGCATAAAGGTATAGATGGCTTAATGTTACTCAAACATCTTGTAAATGAGTTAAATTTAGTCACCTTAATATTTCAATCAATTTAATCTATTCTCAACAACACACTTAAATATTTTCAACAAATTACCTTGTTTTACCTTAGGTTGTATAAATAAGAGAAATTGGATCATTTTAAAACATTAATAGTTATATAAAAGAAAAAGTATTTCAAAATCTAAGTGTGTTCATCATACGTAATAATGAATAGCCTTTCACATAAACAAAACATATAACAATCATGAAGTAACAAGTCAACTTTCAATCATTCACTAACCTCACTCATAAGTAATTTTAGGATTAATGGAACACACTATCAAAACGTTTATTTATTTTTAAATGAGTGTTCTTGAGGGTCAAGAAAGATCTTGATATTATATCAATTCATTATTCAAATTATGGTTGATATATTTATTAAATCTAATTGACATGTTTTTGAGTGTGGACAAGAAATTGGATGGTTATTTGTTTAGTTTCAAGATTATATCAAATTATAACTAAAGATATAGTCTTGAATCTACATACTCAATCACGTTCGATTGATATGAAAATATTTACATCCTTTGTAGATGAAAAGAATATGCATTGGATCATAACTCACACTTGTGTTGATAATGTCATATTGAATCTACTTGTCCAATAGTTGTGTTCCAAATATTAGTGTAACATGTTTAATACATGCATAAAACATACAATGAAGTAGGATTGACGACTTGGATATTTCGTCCGAAATATTCAAGCAATTTACATTGCAATGCAATGGATAAATGTGTGAAATCCGAATAAAACCAAACATTAGCAAACTAACAACATATGTAAACTTTGCTCACACTACTTAAAATCATCACTCCAAGCTAAAATACACATTTAAGAATAATACACACTATATATTTTATGTATTTCATTTTCTTTGTAGCATGAATAGTTGTGTTACAAGACAATGCACTACACATTCCTTTTAAAATAATATAAGTTATTAGAATTGAAAAATAACTTGTCACAATGCATAAACAAGTAAAATTCATCTCTTCAAATACTAGTTAAATTATGTTATACAACATTGGCAAAAATCATTGAAAATAATATNCGCATTAACCGTAAAAATAGTGGGCTTACAGTTCGAATAAACCGAATGACGTGTCAACAAAACAGCTTCAGTCAAGTCATTTTCTCTAATGAGTTTCAAGATTCTGTTGTGGAGAGTGAGGCGGGTGCCGGTGAGGACTGACACGTGTTCAGGGAGTTTAGGGATGTTAGGGTTAGGGTTAGGGTTAGGGTTTGGGGATGGGCGGGTGGTGGAACGGAGGGAGTTGAGAGGGGGTTCGATGCGGAGGCGGCGTTTGCGGCGGCGGCGTTCGGCGGCGGCGTCTTCGGGGGTGGCGAAGGAGAGGTGGCGGAGGGTGGTGGTTAGTGGTGGTGGGTAACGGTGGTTGAAGGTGGTGGTGGTTTTGATTAGGGTTTTGAGGTGGTTGATGTAAGTTAGCTTTGAAAGAGACATGTTTTGATTTTTGGAGTGAAGTAGGGTTCTGGGTTTAAGGATTTTTTTTTGGGAGAAATGGAGATGGGGAAATGAGTGATGGATAGTGAGTTTGGTGGGTTCGGGTATGGGCTTTTTTAGATAGTGAAGTGAAATGGGACGAATTCTAATTTCAAGTCTTTAACCAAAAACCAAAAACAGAAAAACTTATTATTCTATATTCTAAACCCCAGAAAGTGGGCTGTTCAAAGTACAATTCTTACAAAATGTATTACAGGAGTATTAGGGTGGAGGGTGTGGTTGCCTCCTTTCCCTTGCCACATCAGTGCCAACTCAGCAATTTCTCTCACCTCAACTCTTTCCCTCAACATTCCCTCAACCTCTGCAGCACCTTCTCTCTCCTCCCCTCAAATTTTACTATTTTGTTTTTATTATTTACAATATTACTTAATTTAAACAACAACATATAAAATTAAACATTCATTCATTAATTAAAATAAAACATTACAACTTAATAATCGGACGATGAAGAAATTATTGAAGAAGGTGTAGATGATGAAGAAGATGATGACATTTTTTGAATTTTTTTAGTGGTGAAAGTTTTTGTTAAAAAGTATGAATTTTATTGTATAAATATGAGGTAGTTATAAAGCTAAAGTGAGATATAAAAAGGAAAAAAAAATACATTGCCTGCCATGCAAGATGCAACTGTTGCTTTTTGTTGGAATTCACAAAAGATGCTCGGGACTTAAGTCCCGCAATATGAAGAAAATGGCAATTTCCCGCATGGGAAGGTGTGATAATTTGTCTTTTCCCGCATCACAAAAGGCATTTCCCGCTTGGATTCCCGTATCACACCCTATAACCTTAGGGACAAAAAATGTGGCTGACATTGAAGGATTCTAAACCCCAGAAAGTGGGCCGTTCAAAGTACAATTCTTACAAAATGTATTACAGGAGTATTAGGGACAAAAAATGTGGCTGACATTGAAGGAGTACAAAGGGTGGTCTAGGTTTCATCATATTATTGGATGCAAGTACAACGGAGCACTGTTACTCCGTGCTGTAGGAGAACTGTTTGAAGCACTGTTCATCAGCTAATCCCCCGTTTTGGCAACTGTTTATCCCCATTAGCTCCCTGTAATGATACTTTGCTACATCCTTTTTCCCTTCTTTTTATTCTTCACTAAAACTTTCCCTCTCACTAGAACCTTCTTTCTCCGTTCATTCTCAAACCTTCCAGACACACACACACTCTTTTTCATATCTTTAATTTGAAAATGAAGATGTGATTCTATCAAACCCACAAAGAAGGGCCGATCTCTTAGATCCGATGCGCGACAGAGGCGGCCGGAGTTGGCAGCGGTGGTGTGTCAATGATTCCGGCAGGGTCTAGAAAGAGGTTATACTCTAATGAAGCAGTTAATTGTCTCTTATTCACGGTTTTACCCTTTTGTTAGTGTTATAAAGATTCAATCTTTTTTGTTTTGATTGTGTATATTTTATGTTTTTACAGGAAATGAGTGATATGGATGAGTTACAATGGCTGTGTGTTACTTTTTCTTCACCGAATAGTCAATTTCTTGATCAAGGTTTATTTTTGTTTTACCAATTTAATAGTGTTTTGTTTTATGGTTTCTGGAATTAGTTTTTTTTCCATGTTGTTGATTTGACGACTTTGGTGTTGATTGGTTGGCGAGAAAATTGTTTTGTTTAACTAAGTTGCCGTTTTATGGGTTTCTGTTAATTGTGTTTAATTTTGTGGTTGATAGAGGGAATGCTACAACATTATTTGCTTATGTATGTTGTGTTTAATGATTTAGATGAAGAAGGTAGCTATGGATATTGTTCGTAGATTAACCGGGTCGGATGACGGATTGCAGTCGCTTGATAGCTATTCTAGGATGGCGCTTCCAGCTTTGTCGCACCTTCTAGCTGAAAAGAAGGTCATATGTTGTTAACGCCTTTATGTTCTGTTTACGCCTTTAAGTTTGTGGTTCAAGATTGCCAATGTTAGTACAGTCGGTATACCTTAATGTATAAAATGGTTAACTGAAACAGCCCGTGTGTACGGTCTTTAGGAAAGTGGCTTTAAAATGATTTTTGGTTGCTTAAATTTGTGCAGCAAACTATTTATAGAATGTTTTAGGTTGCTGAAATTTCTTAAAAATGTACTAAAATACCTGTAGAACAACAATGTTTGGTTGTTTAGTTAGTGTTTTTTTTGCAGACGCTAAAATTCTTCATATAATACCTGACCAGCAGATGAAATTTCTCAAAAATACCTATAGAACAACATTTGCATAATATCAGGGGTATTTGTTTTACCTTAGGCTTCCGGCTTACTTTTCTTCTTTATTTGAACAGCGGATGAAGAAATCTTTGTTGGTGGGTCTTTGTAAGTAACTGACGTCCTCATTCAGGTACCATCAATCCTTTACAAATACAACCATTTCGATGTTTACTTTTCTTATTCATGTTTTTTATGATTCTTGCATTGTACCATGATGGTTACAACAACTTGACGCTTGGAATGATAGCTCGCTGAACCAGTTGGTCCACTCGCGTGATGAATTCTCGGATACAACTCCTCACCATGGTGGCAAGAAAGGTAAAAACCTCGCCTTTTGAATTCAGAATGGCTAATGTAATTATGTTTTATCTCCTAAGGGTCCAATAAGTTGGCTGATGTAATTATGTTTTGTGGTCTGTGGAAATTCACAAGCTTAACCATTTAACGCTTTTAAAACTCAAATTTTTGGTCCTTGAAATATGTATTTGTTTCTTTCTTAGTGTCTAACATCCATTTTTTCCCCGAATTAATTTATGTTCAGGTATACAGCTTCAAGTGGATGTGGAAAAGCTGGGCACTAATGAGAATGTGTCAACATACCCCTATTGTGAGTATTTCACATGTCCAAACTCCAAATTGGCTATTTTATGTTATTGTAGAATATAATACTTGCAACAAGATAAGTGAAGCTACGAAGCATGAAATGTTGCTATTATTTGGGTTTATGTGTTTATTTCTGCTTCTTAATTTTCCGTTCATATGCTTTTAAACTTAACCGAGCCAAAGTAGGATTTTAGTTGCAGTATATTGTAAAACTGAATAAATTACATACACCTTATTTGTGATATATCATACATTCATTATTCTCAATACTGGTAAGTGGTCACTGGTGCATTTAAATATGTAATAAATTTTGCTACCGGTCCTTAGACGGTAACATATGTGGTCCAAAATATGAAAGAAAATTAGTGCAAACAGAGATAGCTGAGACAAATGATATCAACAAGTGATCATTTTTGCTAATTTGACCAGCCCCCTAAACTGTAAGCGAATGAACTTTCCTGGATTACTTTCATGTGCTTATCTGCAATTAAGGTCTTTAGAGTGTTAGGATGAAGTTGTTTATCCATTTATATTTAGAGTAAATAAGGTCTTAAAAATAAGTAATCCCAAACAACCCTGATTACAATCAGACAATTTATTTATATATGGTTATTAGTTAAAACCAAGATAACATGATAATGAGTTTCAAATGGCAATGCCAAACACCCCTAAATGATAAATGATTAAATCTTTTATATAGAATATCGGTATCGCTATATAGGTTTACAGTGAGTACGCTTGATTGGTTATTTATGAGCTAAAAATTTGTTGCATTTTGCGGGAAGTTGCATTGTTAACCAATGGACAATTTTCAAGAAGTATAGGTCAACTTCCAACTGATCATAGAAAAAAAACCACCTGCTGGTACTTTATTGGTCCATGATGCGGCTACTATATGTATGGGATCAGCCGAGTTGAAACTCAAGGTGAAAGAAATTCTTCCATTTCCCCCCCTATTTTATTATTTTCATTATTGCACCTTTTCTTTGGAATGGTATCAAGTAGTAAATCAAAAACAAGGTAATGGTGTCAATGATGTTAGAGTCGATAACTTTTTTTTATGACAAATGTGTACAGAATATATCCTCATTGTGCAGAATCCAATTGCTCGATGGCATATATGTGAAGGTTCAATAAACATCATTGCATTTTCAAACAAAGGAGATTATATCGTGCCCGTTGGAAAAGATGGTATACAATGATAATTACTACATTTTTTTTGGATTTTCGTTTCCAATTTTTCTAAATGTCTATATATTTCTGATTCATTCTAGGTTATCTGCAAGTATTGGACTTTAAAAGTGAACAACTTATATGCGGAGGGAGGCAACTCTAAGCAGGTAAAATATTTGACTCTTAAAAGAATGGTTCATTTTTAAGCAATTGGTATGTGGTTCACTTTTACTGCTGTTCGTTAGGCCAAATGGGCGAATAAGTTAATGAGTAAAATGGGCCATTTTTGTTCAGCAAAACCGCTCAAAATGGGTTGGGGGAATCCGCTCCCGGGTCGTCGCTCTGCTGCGTCTGGCAAACTTTCCCGGTATGCACCCTTGGGCCAACCTTTTGATATTGCTATTCGAAAATGTCTTTACCAGTATGAGAATAAACCATCTGAATAGAATGCTGGATATTGAATGGTTGATGCTCTTTAGTCATTTTACTCTTTTATATTAATAACACTAAGATTACTAGCTGCAAAGTGACCCAAACATGAGACATACCTATCTTTTATTGGTTCAGTTATGTTAGTTGATTTTATTTCACGCGTTATAGTTTTGTGACGGTATTCATTGACATGTCAGGTGCGAATAATGAGGAAGGGGGAGAGGTGTTGGTAGCAGAAGTTGTGCAAAATGTGATGAGAGTTCCATGGAAGAGAAGTAGGACTGACATTGCTATGGCTGTTATTGAGATTAGTCATCATGAGTTGATAAAGAATCGACCACATGAGGATCAGGTTAAACGGCTGCAACATTTTTGGCATGTGTATCAGGTAATGCCGATTTATCCATCTAGACGTCAAGGTGTTAACCTCAGTCATATCTGTTTTTATGTATGTATAACCGAGTTGGTGAGAATCTGATTAATTTGGGGATTTAGGGGGTGTTGGATGTGCCTTTGTAACAAAACATGTTGAATAAAACTGTTTTTAGACGTCGTATTGTAGTTTAAAGTTTAGGAGTGTATTTAAAAACACTCATATTATATATATATATATATATTAAGTACCAGCCCATTGACTAACAAGGATTTTTTATTCATTTATGCATATAAATTGTAAAGAATGATACTAGATTCATGCCAACTTATATTAGATATAAAATATTGTTAATAGGTTGTTGACTATTATGTTTCATGTTTGGTTCCAAATGAGATTCATTTCGATTATAAAGCATTCAACAATAAGAGCGGTTATGTACTAGGAAGCATGAATAACAAAGACAATGCCATCAAGGAAGATGAGGTAATGGGTATTGGGATTCAAACCGTGACGTTGCAGCAGCAAAAGCGACACCAAAAAAGCCGAACAATAGTGCCAAAACAGTGAGTTCGAATTTTCACACTATGTCTTGTAATCACTATGTATATGTCTGGTAAATCATTATGTATTAGATCTGAGTAACAAACTATATGTAAAATAAAGTCACTATTATTTTTGGCTCATACTAGCATGGTTTTGGTTTTGTAACTTTCATATCGTCCTTATGTTATTGATTTGTTAGCTAACTTAAATACATAGAACACACGACACTCCCATGTTTTTCTAATTTCCTTTCTTGAATTGTTGAGTCAGCGGTTACTTGGATAATTTGTCGCAACAACAAACGATAAACAAGAAAACAAAAAAGTCAACACTATAGACAAGGCAAACCCGCGGCAACGCGCGGGATACCACACTCGTTTCTTCTAAAAAGAGAATGACTACTGGAGAATCTATTGACTAGAAATTCAATTTAACCTAACGGTTGAATTGCTTCTATGTGAGAAGTTGGGTGTGTGTAACCCGTAAAAAATGGTCGTGTTTAGTCTGAATTGAGCACCACTAGTAATAGTCTCATACTCATTCTCCAACTTGATTAAATTGTTTTCCCTAAATATAACTAACGCTAGTTTACATTTTTGAACTTTGATTTTCATTATAGTCTTCATTCCTAAATTTATGGCATCTCGCATATATGAAATTTCAAGATGTTTATTTGCTCTTATGTGATTTGATTGTATGCCTTCGTAATTATTTGCTTAGTTATTGAATGCATGTTTATTATAATAGTTATTGTCTTTCTATAACTATTTTGACATGATATAGTATCAGTACACAACTTTTGCTTACACCAATTACGACACTAAGCTAAGGGTTCCTTCCTTATATGTGTGAGGATATCCTTGATGCTGGTGTGTATGTTATAATTTGGTTTTCGGCCGGTGAACAGGGATAAGGTCACAGGTCTATTGGTATATGACTCTAGATCAATTCTACAAGAGGGACTCCTCCTACAGGCATGATTCGCTTGATCCAACTACAAAGGAACTTGAGGTTATCTACACAAACAACTGTGTGTTTGAGGAAGTCTATTCGGAATGATCGTCATTACAATTCTTGTTGACTAAACGAACTTAATACAATTACCGCACAGCAGGCTTACATGCCGAAAACTCTCTGCACTAAACGGGCGGAACCCAAACTTCTCAACATACTTCACAACTTCTTCTATACTCCACTACTTTCACACACCTACATCTTCAAACTTAAATGACCTTCTCCTGTAGCAAGCACACTTCTGTGCCCAGCCGGTTTCCGTACTGCGGCCATTTTCTCGGTACTTGCCATCTACTACCAATATGACCTTACAACTGGCTAGCCCTTATACCCAAGATAAAAACGTAACCACACTGGCGGATTACCTGTTGTTGAGGGTGCCGCTCTACTTAAGTTCTCGCCAGACCCCAAAATTGTAGCCAGTACTTACTATTTGACCCGCAAATATACGTAATTTTCTCTCCTAACAATACTACACCTCAAACAGTAACTTCAACAACAACATCATTTCTATATCTGTTAGGAAATGCGAAATAATCTAGATGGAACCATCGTATAAACACGCAATACGATCTGATTCGTTCTTTCGTGG
>LBNU01026108.1:14136-40728 GCA_014162995.1 Artemisia annua
TTTTCTCCGCCAAAAGGGAGCTTGTTGATTAGTGAAGAAAACTCTCGAGTAGGTGACTCGGGGAGTGGAGTAGGGCAAGGAAAGTGTCCTTGTAGCCGAACCACTATAAATCATCGTTTCCGGTTTGCATTTCCTTTATCTTAACTCTTTTCATTTATTCTTACATTTATCGCTTTATATATATGCTTGCAAATATGTGTTGATTGTTGCTTAGATTGTTTTGATGTTGATTGTGTGATAGATAGAAGTTAATATTGTTATAGGATGAATAAGTATATGATATGGTCTAATAGACTTAGATGCATTATTCACACTTCTCATGTTGAGTGTAACTTAATCGATAATTTGATACAAAACGTTTTAAGATTTTAAAAGGAAAACATATTCACATAAAGATCAACCAAAGCTCCATTCATAAAACTAAGTTTTGAAAATAAATCCAAAAGCATACATATTGATTATATGTTGTTTTCATACTAAACTCTAATTGAAGGTTTTTCGAATGAACTTTGAACAAATTAAAAAGATGTAAAACTATTCAACCCCCCTTCTAGTTTTCCACACATACCACAAAAACCATAACACTCCAAGGTTCTTAAGAAAACGCTAGAGAATTCGGGCAAAACGATAACGTAAATAAACCTAAATAAGGGTTCCTATGAGACAAGGAAGTCACCCTTAACATCACTTCTTATTCTTATTTTCCTTCAATTCCAACCTTGTCATTCTCCTAGCCACTTGGCTTTCGTAGTGCTTGACACTCCTTTTTGAGGTGCCCTTCTGCTTCGCATCTATAACAGATACGCGTCGGGGTCTCGGTCGGAATCTTATGCTCACAGTAACGGATCACATGCCCAGCTTTGTTACAGAGATAGCACTTCTTTCTACACTTTCAAAAGTGTCGACCCTTACAATGAATACAGCTTGGTTTGTCGATCTTATNAAAAAAAAAAAAAAAAAAAAAAAAATCCCATGATTCCTAATTATTCACCTTTGTCAAACGATGTATTAATCTAAACCATCATTGTCAACCTTTTGTCATCACCTTACCTTTTCCATTCATGCTCATCCTTCCTCATTAATTCTACGAACGTATCATTCTCATCTTCGTCTTGGCATCTTTCATCAAAATATGTCGGTCGAATCCATGTATTAGGTCCTAATCATTGTCACGTTTTAAGCATTGGTGATGTTATTTTTTTAGGGGGAATTTAGGTTGTTATTTTTTAAACCATAATTGCATATGTCATACTCTTAGTCCATATACCTTAGACATCCATATCTTGTTTCCCAATAAGTGTCATGCATATATCTATCATCATCATTATGTATATGTGCATTCTTTTTCTACTAACTCTGTTTTGTAGGATTATCTTTTCGCTCAATTCTTTGGTAGCCAAAACTAGTTTTGAGCATAAACCAAGGGGGAGCATACACCAAGGGGGAGTATACACCAAGGGGGAGCATTGGCGATAGTCAAGGCTTCACTCACGATGATGCAAGCTCGCCTTATACATTCTATCTCAAATATTGAAGTGTAGTAGAAGTCTCGTCTAGGAGTCCACCTTTTTGCTTCGACAAAAGGGGGAGAAGAAGTGTAAACAAGTAACTTATACATTTTACTATGAGTTATAGTTTACATAGTTTGTCATCATCAAAAAGGGGGAGATTGTTGGCATAAATATTACGATATTTATATTACGATATTTAATCTAAACATCCTCTTCATGTTTTGATGATGACAAAGATGTAAGTTACAACACATAACGTAAAGTGTTTAAGTTACTTGTGATCACAAATCATTTATGCATTCATACGTCAACGTCTCTCGACATCTCAACGTCTCGAGTATGCTTCAACAATCACCTAAGGTATGTATAAACAAATGTCTAATACATTTTATGATCAAAGGGATTTTTAATTAGACATTACAAATTTTATAAAATGTTATAAACATTTTATATATTTTAGAAAAACACTTTTGGTAATTAAAGGAAAATGTTTTAATTAAAAGAAAATGTTACAAAATGTTATAAACATATTATATAAACACTTTTGGTAATTAAAAGAAAATGCTTAATTCAAAATAAATATATGAATTCAAATTTTTAACCAAAACAGTTAAAATTTCACTAGATAAACCTTCCCTAGAAAAAGACAAGAAAACTGCCGTTTTCGTCTGTGCGGCCCCCTTAATTTTAAGGGGACCGGCACCTATTTAAGGGGGCCGGCACGCTCCTCTTGTCAGAAATGATTCCCTATAAATACTGGTTCATTTCTGCAATTTTTCCCAACCTTTTGCACAAAAAATTTCAGTCCCAATCCTTTCAAAACATCTTTCTAAATCCTTTGATCATAAGATTATAAGTCTTTGTTTTCAAGTGATCNTTTCATACTAAACTCTAATTGAAGGTTTTTCGAATGAACTTTGAACAAATTAAAAAGATGTAAAACTATTCAACCCCCCTTCTAGTTTTCCACACATACCACAAAAACCATAACACTCCAAGGTTCTTAAGAAAACGCTAGAGAATTCGGGCAAAACGATAACGTAAATAAACCTAAATAAGGGTTCCTATGAGACAAGGAAGTCACCCTTAACATCACTTCTTATTCTTATTTTCCTTCAATTCCAACCTTGTCATTCTCCTAGCCACTTGGCTTTCGTAGTGCTTGACACTCCTTTTTGAGGTGCCCTTCTGCTTCGCATCTATAACAGATACGCGTCGGGGTCTCGGTCGGAATCTTATGCTCACAGTAACGGATCACATGCCCAGCTTTGTTACAGAGATAGCACTTCTTTCTACACTTTCAAAAGTGTCGACCCTTACAATGAATACAGCTTGGTTTGTCGATCTTATAACCTCTCTCTCCACTTGCCATGGCAATAGTGCGGTCCTCAGTGACCTTTTGTCGCTTGCCCAGTTGGGCATTACCACTTAGGTGACTCTCCCACTTCCTCTTGACTGCTATCATTTCCTCGACAGCTCCTCCTATCACCAGACTCATACGAGCATGTGCTATAACTACAGCATCCCGAAGGCTAGCTGGTTCAACTGCAGCCACGTCTCTCCCGACTCATGGGGCAGTCCTCTGATATAGCGCTCGACCTTATGAGTCTCACTGGTGGTCATCCCCGGGCACTGTAGAATCAGTTTGAGGAAACGATTAGTGTAAGCCTGGATGTCGGCACCCTTCACCTTATGTCCCCAGAGTTCGGTTCTCAAATCCTTATCCTTAAGGTCTGATCCATATCTCTCAAGGACCATCTCTCTGAACTTTCCCCAAGGGGTATTGTAGGCCCGCTCAGCTCCTACAGCCCTCAGGTAGCTAATCCACCAGAGCCATGCCCTGCCCTGCAATGTGGAAGTGGCATAGTCCACCTCTGAACTTTCTTCATAGCGACTCCTCTCAAAAGCGATCTCCATCACTTCCACCCAACGTCTCACAGCGACTGCTCCTCCATTGCCATCAAAGTTGACTGTCACCGACTTACTGAACTCTACAAAGGTACAACCACTTTTTCTATCATCATTGCCTACAGGGGGAGGGGCAGGGGTACTCGAGTGGTGGACTCTCGCGAATTGCTCGGCGAGTCACGCAAACTGAGTGGTCAACTCTGAGACACCATTGTCGGTTGGTTGCTAGTTGTCTCAGCGTTGGTAACGGGAACAACGGTGGTCGGGTTTCATTTTGAAGCCATTGATCTGAAACTAGAACTACGAGTAATAAGATTTCCGCCAAAGGTCGCATCAGGTTCGGGTTTGCACATGGAAAGAAGTGCTCGAATGATCATGAATTGATGTGCAAAGATACTAGTTTAAGATACAGTGCGGAACACGTGACTTAAGAAATTGAGTGATTAACGAGTCATATCGGAAATCCTTCTATAAACTGAGTGATCTCAAAACGAGCTGTCGAATGATGCCAAAATGGACTTCTCAGGCAACGTTACTTATCCGAATACTCAAAAAGCACGAGAGAGTAGAAATCACATGGTGAATGTGTAGGGTTGCTATTCCCAATGAACTAAGTGAAAGAGGAAGTACTAAAGAGAGGTATGGTTGTAAAAACGGTATAGGGCAGACACAAGTGACGTAACTCATAAGACAATACATATTACTCATGATTCTTAAAGCATACGCAAAGAAAACTCGTGATGCTGAACGCATACGCATAGAAAGCTTGTGATGCTAAACGCATATGCAGAGAAAACATTATACCAAGAATATTCCAAATAACATACCACAGAAATCATAACACTCCAAGGTTTTTAAGAAAATGCTAGAGAATTCGGGCAAAACGATAACGTAAATAAACCTAAACAAGGGTTCCTATGAGACAAGGAAGTCATCCTTAACATCACGTCTTATTCTCCTTTTCCTTCAATTCCAATCTTGTCATTCTCCTAGCCACTTGGCTTTCCTTGTGCTTGACACACCTTTTTGAGGTGCCCCTCTGCTCCGCATCTATAACAGATACGCGTCGGGGTCTCGGTCGGAATCTTATGCTCACAGTAACGGATCACATACCCAGCTTTGTTATAGAGATAGCACTTCTTTCTACACTTTCAAAAGTGTCGACCTTAAATGAATACAGCTTGGTTTGACGATCTTATAACCTCTCTCTCCACTTGCCATGGCAATAGTGCGGTCCTCAGTGACCTTCTGTCACTTGCCCAGTTGGGCATTACCACTTAGGTGACCCTCCCACTTCCTCTTGACTGCTATCATTTCCTTGACATCTCCTCCTATCACCGGACTCATACGAGCATGTGCTATAACTACAGCATCCCGAAGGCTAGCTGGTTCGACTGCAGCCACGTCTCTCCCGACTCGTGGGGGCAGTCCTCCGATATAGCGCTCGACCTTATGAGTCTCACTGGTGGTCATCCTCGTACACTGTAGAATCAGTTCGAGGAAACGATTAGTGTAAGCCTGGATGTCGGCACCCTTCACCTTATGTCCCCAGAGTTCGGCTCTCAAATACTTATCCTTAAGGTCTGATCTATATCTCTCAAGGACCATCTTTCTGAACTCTCCCCAAGGGGTATCGTAGGCTCGCTCAGCTCCTACAGCCCTCAGGTGGCTAATCCACCAGAGCCATGCCCTGCCCTGCAATGTGGAAGTGGCATAGTCCACCTTTGAACTTTCTTCACAGTGACTCCTCTCAAAAGCGGTCTCCATCACTTCCACCCAACGTCTCACAGCGGCGGCTCCTCCATTGCTATCAAAGTTGACTGTCACCAACTTACTGAACTCCACAAAGGTGCAGCCACTTTTTCTACCATCATTGCCTATAGGGGGGCATGGGTGCACGAGTGGTGGACTCTCTCGAATTGCTCGGCGAGTCGCGCAAACTGAGAGGTCAACTCTGAGACACCATTGTCAGTTGGTAGCGGTTGGTTGCTAGTTGTCTCAGCATTGGTAACGAAAACAACGGTGGTCAGGTTTCGTTTTGAAGCCATTGATCTGAAACTAGAACTACGAGTAATAAGATTTCCGCCAAAGGTCGCATCAGGGTTCGGGTTTGCACATGGAAAGAAGTGCTCGAATGATCATGAATCGATGTGCAAAGATACTAGTCTAAGATACAATGCGGAACACGTGACTTAAGAAATTGAGTGATTAACGAGTCATATCGGAAATGCTTCTATAAACTGAGTGATCTCAAAACGAGCTATCGAATGATGCCAAAATGGACTTCTCAGGCAACATAACTTATCCGAATACTCAGAAAGTACGAGAGAGTAGAAATCACATGGCGAATGTGTAGGGTTACTATTCCCAATGACCTAAGTGAAAGAGGATGTACTAAAGAGAGGTATGGGTGTGACAACAGTATAAGGCAGACATAAGTGACATAACTCGTAAGACAATACATATTACTCGTGATGCTAAAAGCATACGCAAAGAAAACTCATGATGCTGAACGCATACGCACAGAAAGCTCGTGATGCTAAACGCATATGCAGAGAAAACATTATACCAAGAATATACTAATAGGGCTTCAGCTTGGCAGGCGCGCGTCGGTCTCCGGATCAGTCATTTGAAGAAGATGGTTATAGTCTAGGTTTTAATTAGTTACCCAGTTCTTTATAACCTTGGCTCTGATACCAATCTGTAACACCCCTAAAATCTGTTACAACGAAAGACTTTACAAAGATTTGGGGTGCTACTTGGATTGGCACACAACACAAGTATAAGGAACATAATAACGATATAAAAGTTTAGATAGATAATTCAAGATACGATTTAACGTCTACAAGATAAAAGCAGTTAGCCCAAGTTAAAGATAGATAGGTCCCAATTTTGTTTTATCAGAGTTTTAGACAGATGACTGATCCTTGTGACCTCTACGCTTGCCTAGCCTCCGATCCATGAACAACAGATAAAGCGATCACTCGGCACCTGAGAATACATGCTAAAACGGTCAGCTAATGCTGGTGAGTTCATAGAGTTTAGACACAGATTAATACGCAACACCAAGAATCCAAAACATAACGATAATTCCAAAACAACACATACCGTAACCAAGCCAAAGAAGAATCCTATAGGTGCACACTATAGCTACATACACTGCACCAGCGGTCCTCCTATTATAACTCTACATGGAGTAGACGGAATATAATAGTACCGCACAGCAGTCCTCATATCCAAATCACAATCCAAACAATAATATACCGGCAACATAACTATAAAGATAAACATGACCAAGTTAGAACCGACAAATCATAACGAGAATCCAAATAACATCACAGTAACCGAAGAGATTGACCAAGAAAATGATAAGTTGACGAGCATGTATCCCCCCCCAAAAGGATAGGAAAACGATGAAAATAGGGGCTATAAACTCACCTCAAGTAGTAGACGTGAGGTGCTACAATATAAGCAAACAACGATAGCTAGTAAGTCACTGCACTGCGGGACCCAACACAACCTATTTAAATAAACTCGTCTTAGTCTTTTATCTGAAACTTATAAACTTATAAAAGTGAATCATTCTCAATAATATCCATTTTTAATCGTAAGGTTTATCGTTATTTCCGTTTATAAAGTGTTTGGTATCATTAGTGTGTGCTGTGCAGACATGACACAGACTCGAGTGAACACACGTCAAGACAAGGATAAAAGCCTAAACGACCCACAAGACTAGGTCGGGGCCCAACGTTATTAGTTATAGCTTAATAAATACCCTGAATAAATTGTTAAGTCCTTATCGAATTTATCACTCGATAGGCCCACTAATTCCTTCGTCTTATTTACTATTCAAAAACTAACTTACGTTAACCATCGAGTTATTAGGATAGATTGCCCATTAATAACTTTCCTGTGTCACGCTCATTGGACCCTTATTGGGCTTATTGGCCCAATGAGTCCGATAACCGTGAAAGTCGGACGTATTAATGTAAATCAATCCGTCAGTCATCGTGTAATTCCTATAAATCCTATCATCTCCCAGGCTAGTATATCTCGATAACGTGCCCTCGAAACGATTTATAACC
Source organism: Artemisia annua (assembly GCA_014162995.1). Lineage (NCBI taxonomy): Eukaryota > Viridiplantae > Streptophyta > Magnoliopsida > Asterales > Asteraceae > Artemisia > Artemisia annua. The sequence goes on from LBNU01026108.1 coordinate 21,641, forward strand.
CGTCCGTATTAATTTTTAAACCTTGTTTCGTTTATTTATTTCTAATAATAATTATTAGATAACGTGTTCGTCGTTATTTAACGATCTCGTATTAATTTAGAAATATTATCGAGCGTTTTTAGCGTCGATTAATATTTCTTATTAACTTAAAAACGTTATATAGCGTACTTAGCGTATCCCAACAATCATTATTATCATTGTTATTATTATTAACTTATAAATATGAAATAACGATTTTTAGTCGTTAGTAAATATTTATGAGTTAATTTCTTATATATAACTCATGTCGTTAATATTTAATCGTTATTATATTTTTACGGGTTATATTCGTTTCGAGTCATATTTATCTCGGGTCAAATGGCCAACAATATTAATAAGTCCATTTCGGCTCGTCGGGGCCACACGAGACTAGAAAGTCTCGGTGACTCCCGACAAGGCTCAAATCACCACAACATCACAAGTCTAATATCCCATATCCGCAACACAACTTCACTCAACGATGGCCGGCTATGGCACATCAACTAGTCCTAATTCCCCGTCACTCTAATCATCACAACAATAAATTCCACGACTACTCCAAAATAACCAAAATTCATATTAACGACTTGCCGAGACCATAGTAGTCTCGGCTTCCTACCTCTCAGCCAAAACAACCCCAACAACGATGAGATCAACAAGAGCAATAACAACAAAAATAAACAACAACAAGATCAAACAACAACTCCACCACTCCCAATCCAATCCAACTCTCGGCACTACTCCCCCACAATCAAATCTATTCCTAGCCAATCCTAATCTCTCGACAAACAACACAAATGTCACAGATCCGAATTTCACCAAATCTTAACCTAAACCAAATCTATTCCAAATCGAATCCCACTCCAACCCAAGCATAAACAATGAATAACAACAAAACAAACAAGACTGTGGGTCTAATACCCACGGTATCACTACCACGACCAAACGCAAACACAACCACGAAACCACAATGATACCAAACATCATTATTAAGCTCATTATTATTATTTTAAATTCGTTATAATTACATGACCCTCAAAACCCGTGGGTTTCGGGTCGAACCGAGATAAAAACACCTCGAGATTAGCGAATTAAACCCACCTTGTCTTCGGATAGATCGAAAACATGAAAAGGATGAGCAAGTGGTGGTGATTCAAAGGTATATCTCGAGTGAAAATGGTGTTATGGTGGTTTATATGGCGCGTACCCTAGCTCGAATGAAAAGATATAAAAAATGGTGAATATTGGTGGTGGTGGTGAGAGGTGACGCACGGCGGTGGAGGTGTAATGGCCGAAAATATGACAAAAAATCCTCTTAAGAGCTGCAAAGACCTAATTGCAAGTGGATCTTTACAAGACCTGATTTGTCATATGCAGTTTAGCAGGTTTGTTTCTATACGCATGATCCTCGGAAGCCTCACCTTGCTGCTCTTAAGAGGATTTTTTGTTATGTTTGTAGTACCTTGGATTATGGTCTTCAGTTGTATTCTTCCTCGACTTATTCACTCGTTGCTTATTTAGATGTTGATTGAGCAGGTTGTCCCACTACTAGGCCTTCTACTTTAGGATATTGTGTTTTTTTTGGCAATAATTTACTGTCTTGGTCGTCCAAGAGGCAATACACCTTGTCTCGCTCTAGTGTCGAGGCTGGGTACAGTGGTGTTGCCAATGCGGTGGCTGAGACTTCATGGTTGCAGAATCTTCTTCGTGAGCTTCATTCTCATTTACATTCAGCTACTATAGTTTATTGTAATAATGTCAGTGCAGTATATTTGTCCTCTAATCTCATGCATCATCAGCGCACGAAGCATATCGAGACTGACATATATTTTGTTAGAGATCGTGTTGCAGCTGGTCAAGTTCGTGTATTACATGTTCTTTCTCGTTATCAGTATGCCGATATCTTCACCAAAGGTCTTCCATTTGGTTTATTTGAAGAGTTCCGGTCTAGTTTGAGCGTTCAACGTCCTTCCGTTCCAACAGAACAGGAAGCTGTTAGTATATATTATATTGTGTATATTGGGCCTAGCAAATACGTTGTTTAGTGTATATATTGTAACAAACAATTTCATTATCAATTAACAAAACACATTACATTAAATTCAATACTTAATTGCCAGTCGAGGAGACGAATGGTGAGTGAATTGCATCATCACCGATACAAAATGGCGGCACCATTAGGAAAAAAAAAACCCAATAGCGTGTTTATTGACCCTTGCACCGTTCACTCTAATAACCAACTCAAATATCCCGTATAACTCAGTAAAGGTAACGCTTAATCAAAACAACTGATTTTGACCCTTTTGTGACACAATTGTTTCTTTTTAATAAACGCCATAAGCCTAAAACGAATACTCGTACCTTTTACCCACACTTATATGGAAGTGAATGTACGTAAGAGTTTTTATTAGTTTTATTAAACAGAGTCAATAAAAGTGAAGATATAAAGGCAAGAGACTGATACATCTATACACTAATGTATTACATTCGAACTATAACCATATTATTTTTTAATGCTGCCAAATACAACAGACTTGCATACGGAACACCGACAAGTGGTTTGTATGTTTATGCTTGGAAAAATCGTGTACGATTTGCATCTTTCAATGGCTACACATCTATAACCGACTTAGTGTTCTTGGCTACTTCTTTAATACTTGTAATAGCTTTAATCATCAACGTCATGTTACGGTGAGACGAACCCCCTTCCTCCATTGCTATTTTTGCCAGTACTTTGAATTCTCTAGCTCTCTTTCTTCTTGCTTCTCCTTCCTCCTCAGTGCTCATTAAATCTTGAACGGCTATTTTAACATCTTGCCTCTTTACAATAATTTTCGATTTATCTAGCTCCGTAAACACAATAGGGACTTCAGTCCCAATTTTCACACCAATTTTTAACACATCTATGATAAATCTTTCGTTTAAAAACTGTTCTGCAAACTGTGGCCATGTAACCAACGGAATTCCAGCAGAAACTCCTTCTAGAGTTGAATTCCATCCACAATGTGTTACAAAACCCCCAGTGGCTTGGTGCGACAATATCAAGATTTGTGGTGCCCAACCACGGACCATTAGGCCTCTATCTTTTACCCTTTCTTCATACCCGTCTTCTAATAGCCATCTCTCAAATTCATCAGTTGTGTTCCTGATGAACCAAATAAAGGGAAAGTTTGATAATTCTAATCCGAGTCCAATCTCAATGGCTTGTTCTGTGGAAACATACGATAGACTTCCTAAGCAAACATAGACTACAGACCCTGGCTCTCTTGAATCCAACCATTTTATGTAATCATGCCCATTAATCGCAGCCTTGTTTCCTCTCTCGGCTACATCGTTGAAACTTTTGTTGCATATTGAAACTGGACCAATACACCACACTTTCTTATCTTTTGCCTTCGCAAACGCTTCAACATACTTTGGCTCCAACTCCTCAAAGCTATTGACTACAATCCCGAATGAATCTTTATCAGCTTCTTGCGCGCGTTCAAATATCTCTGTCGTTTCTTTTGAGTCTCCTTTACCCCAAGTGAAAGCCTGAGGTTTGGTAACTTCAATCTGATCAGGTAGCCCCGGAATTGCGAAGTACTCTGAGTTGGTTTCAATTTCGTTTAGTATATTGGTATGCGTCAAAATGTGCATGCATAGAAATGCGAAGCATCCCGGTCCATAGAAAATAAGCCTTGGAATATTAAGCCTCTTTGCAATATTATTCGTCCAAGGAAAACCGGAGTCCGAGATGATACAACTTGGAGGTGTACATAATGTTTTGAGCAATATTTCTGCAGGATTTTCCAACATACTCATTGCTGAGTACATATTGAGTGCGTGGGCATGTGATGGAAGCAAGTCAAAGTTCTCGCATCCTTCGGGCAAACCAACTTCATCTAATGGGAGTGGGAGTTCAAGAAACTGGATCTGGAGCTTAGCTTCAATTGCACGATCAATGACTGGTTTAAAACGCTTTGCGTTAACAGGACTTGTGACTATAGTAACGATAGCACCACGTTGGGCTAGTATCCGGGCCATGTCCACCATGGGTATGAGATGCCCTTGAGCCATGAGTGGAAACAAGACAAAGTGAAGGTCTGTGTGAGGTGAAGCCATTGAATTTTCAGAAGTTTGTTTTGTACAAATTAAATAGCATGAAAACACTGAATACAAGTCAGGTCTTACCTTACCATGTGTNNNGCTTCAACATACTTTGGCTCCAACTCCTCAAAGCTATTGACTACAATCCCGAATGAATCTTTATCAGCTTCTTGCGCGCGTTCAAATATCTCTGTGGTTTCTTTTGAGTCTCCTTTACCCCAAGTGAAAGCCTGAGGTTTGGTAACTTCAATCTGATCAGGTAGCCCCGGAATTGCGAAGTACTCTGAGTTGGTTTCAATTTCGTTTAGTATATTGGTATGCGTCAAAATGTGCATGCATAGAAACGCGAAGCATCCCGGTCCATAGAAAATAAGCCTTGGAATATTAAGCCTCTTTGCAATATTATTCGTCCAAGGAAAACCGGAGTCCGAGATGATACAACTTGGAGGTGTACATAATGTTTTGAGCAATATTTCTGCAGGATTTTCCAACATACTCATTGCTGAGTACATATTGAGTGCGTGGGCATGTGATGGAAGCAAGTCAAAGTTCTCGCATCCTTCGGGCAAACCAACTTCATCTAATGGGAGTGGGAGTTCAAGAAACTGGATCTGGAGCTTAGCTTCAATTGCACGATCAATGACTGGTTTAAAACGCTTTGCATTAACAGGACTTGTGACTATAGTAACGATAGCACCACGTTGGGCTAGTATCCGGGCCATGTCCACCATGGGTATGAGATGCCCTTGAGCCATGAGTGGAAACAAGACAAAGTGAAGGTCTGTGTGAGGTGAAGCCATTGAATTTTCAGAAGTTTGTTTTGTACAAATTAAATAGCATGAAAACACTGAATACAAGTCAGGTCTTACCTTACCATGTTTTTTTGATTTGTAATCTTCGAAAACCACCGCTTATTTAATAACATTAAAACGATGTAAAAAAGTTGAGATGATAAGGAAGATAGCATAAGGTGGCAGCCAAGAAATGGTCTGTTAATGGCGGTCATTGTCATAACATCATGCATATCCACATTTTTTTTGTTTTATCGTTTGGGGAGGCTAATATCCAACAGTAACTAAAATAGTATTTGATGACTAGCTTCATAGTGTCAAGAAAAGAAAAATATATATATATTTTTTTTCTTGTAGTTTTTGTGTATATCATATGTCACGGATACAATAATTGTTTCTTGTACTTTTTTGTAAAAATATTTTTTTTCAAACGAAGGTTTATGTGAATATCACATGTCACGGATAAAATATTTTTTTTCTTGTAGTTTTGACGACTAATCTACCTTGATGCAACAAATGGGAAACATATGTTAAAAGATTGTGAGTATTCTAATTTGTAGTTACCAATTTACCATATATTTCTTCCACCTTGGTGAAAAATAAAGTTTGTGACTTTCTAATCATATATCAATCAATACGATCATTGTTCTTTCATCACTCCTTGAAACATCTATATCATACTTATATTTAGAGGTGGGAAATGCGTGGGGTGGTCAGGTTTGGCAAGGGAACGGGTTAAAACGGGCACGGGTAAAACGGACCAAATTAAAAAAAATAGGTCAACGCAGAAATATTAAAATCAGCAAAGCAAAGTGAATCGGCCTTTGTTGGACCGGCCAGATGTAAGTAAAAGGCTTGATATTATTTACTACAAATTAACATTCCTCTCTTAATACAATTAGAATGACAACTTTCTAAAACAAAAAATTACAGAGAGGATAAAGGATATTTTTATGTAAATTAATCTAAGACGAATGATCTATATATTTTTTGCCTTGACAGAATCGCCTTTGGCGCACAGTTTGCAAAGAGTGCACAATATCTTAAATCGGTTTAGTTTTAGTGTCTACTTCTTGTGAAATAGTTTTGATCATCATTGTCATGTTGTGGTGAGAAGAACCCCCTTCCTCCATTGATCTCTTCGCCATTATCTTAAACTCCTTGGCTCTCTTTCTTCTTTCTTCTCCTTCTTCATCATTGCTCATTAAGCGCTCCACAGCTGTCTTGACATCTTCCTTCTTTATTAGCACTTCTGAGTTATCTTGTGCTACATACATTGCAGGAAACTCCGCACCAATTTTCACACCAATTTTTAACACGTCCACGATAAATCTTTCGTTTAGAAATTGATCTGCAAAATGAGGCCATGTAACCATTGGGATCCCAGCACAAATCCCTTCAAGAGTAGAGTTCCATCCGCAATGTGTTATAAAACCCCCAATGGCTTCATGCGACAATATTAAGATTTGTGGTGCCCAACCACGGACCATCAGGCCTCTATCCTTTATCCTTTCTTCATACCTTTCTTCTAAGAGCCATCTCTCAAATTCATCACTTGTCTGCCTGATGAACCATATAAAGGGTTTGTTCGATGACTCCAATCCCAACCCAAGCTCAATGGCTTGTTCTGTGGAACCATACCATAGACTTCCCAAGCAAACATAGACTACAGAACCTTGCTCTCTTGAATCAAGCCATTTCAGGCAATCGTGTTTGTTAATCGCTGGCTTGTTTCCTCTCTCTGATAAATCTTCAAAGCTTTTGTTGCTTAGTGAAACAGGTCCAATGCACCATACTACTTTATCTTTTGCCCTTGCAAACGCTTCTACATACTTCGGCTCCAACTCCTCAAAGCTATTAACCACAATCCCACTTGAAGTTTTCTCCGCTTCTAGCAATCGGTCAAACATCTCTGTTGTTTCTTTCGAATCTCCTTTTCCCCAAGTTGACGCTTGGGGCTTAGTAACTTCAATCTGATCTGGAAGGCCAGGCATTACAAAGTACTCAGAGTTGGAATCAATTTCATCTAGTATATTAGTATTTGTCACTATGTGTATGCACAGAAATGCGAAGCATCCTGGCCCATAGAAAACAAGCTTTGGAATATTCAATCTCTTAGCCACATCGCTAGTCCAGGGAAAACCACCATCTGATATAATGCAACTTGGAGGCGGACAAAGAACACTAAGAACCTTTTCCGCTGGCTTTTCTAACAGCTTCATTGCTGAGTACATTTTGAGCGGTTGGTCAGCTGATGGAAGCAAGTCAAAGTTCTCGAGTCCTTCAGGCAGACCAACTTCAGCTAATGGGAGTTCGAGTTCAAGAACTTGGATCTTTAGCTTAGCTTCAACTGCACGATCAATGACAGACTTAAAGCGGTTTGCATTAACAGGAGATGTTATTATAGTAACGATAGCACCTCGTTGGGCTAGTATCCGCCCCATGTCCACCATGGGTATTAGATGACCTTGTGCCATCAATGGAAACAAGACAAAGTGAAGATCTTCGGAACGGAAAGCCATTGGTGGTTGGAAGTTAGTTTGGTGTTTATTTTTGAAACTTTTGATGATTTCCAAAAGGCTAATCACTTCAGCAATGTCTAGAATTAAGAACTAAGGGTTGTTAACTGGCGTTAAAATGATATAAAAAGATTAAATAATATCTATGGCCGGTAACATCAAGTTCATATTGGCCTGCCAAAAGAAGTTAAACTTTTATGAAAGGCACATTCGGCGGCATCTAATACCACCTTTCGATGCTAACATACGTTGCTACAATGGCAATTTATAACTTTTATTCTTACTTTTACCATTGTATTTCACTATATCGTGTAACTGCATACATTTTATTTTTGTACTTTCATCGAGTCTTTGTCCGTAAGTACTTAAAAAAAAAAAAAAAAAAAAAAAGGTTGTGATTCTTTGGAGTTTGGACAGCGTTGCTGAGACGTTACATTTTCATAAGATATGTACACTCCACCAAAGTGTCATTTTTCGGTTCAAAAATCTAACACCATTATTTGGCATCAAGAGCCTTGTTTTAAACCGACTCTCGTTACATCACAAAACCAGAAATCCAGAAACCTTTGAACGAGACACAGGAAAACCAAAAACCAGAACCACGCTGAAACTTTTGTTTCAGGAACAAACACGCAACATTCTTGCACCTTGTTAACGAACGAGAAGTTGCCTAGATAACTTTGGGGACACAAGAAAGTCGTATACAACTTATCTAGTGTCGAATTTGCAAACGGGAGGACACCAAACGAAGGGGTGGCCTGTTTTGTTGTAATATTTGTACGCGACAACAAAACTAAAAAGGAAGGAAACAATTGTTTGATACTCTTGTTGGTGTATTACACACGGCAACAAAGAGGGAAAGGAACCTGTTGCCTTACAACGCAACAAGGAAGGAAAAGAAAGACGTCAAGAAATCTGTGTACATTATCGAGATACACAAAAGAAGAAGAAGCATTGCTTGTGCAGTTTTTATAAGGTATACCGGAGACAAACAATCAAAGATTGTTTTGGAACGTTTAGCAATACAAGAAACAACAACAAATAAGAAACAAGGACGGGCTGATCACTCGTACATAGAAGAATACCGACGGGTATTGGAGGGTTGTTGAAGGACACGGTGTGGATTTAGAAAGAAGGGGTATTGTGGTACAACGTTGGATAAGGAAACAAGCAATAGCAGGAACGACAAACAAAATCATTTTGTTTAGACGTTGGATTAATACCGTGGGGTATTAAAGAGAAAAGCAAATCGAATTGCTTTGGTAAAAGAGAATACCGAGAGGTATTGGAAGGAGACTTGGAACACAAAACAACGACAAACACTAGTTTGATTGTGGCCAAACAACACTAAGGGTGGATTTGGAGAAGGGGCCGAGACAGAACAAGGGTCTAGGGCACATGAATTGGAACCAAGTTGATACAAAAGAAAGGAAGGAACAACGTGAAGTGTGGTAGAAGGAGAAAACAACGTTTGGTTGGTATATTGCTTCGACAACAACATACACAACCGGATTGTTTTGGATAAGAGACGAGGAAAGAAAAGAACGTGGTTGATATAATTCAAAAGTATCGACACACAAGTGGGAACACAAACGAGGTCACAAAAAATTCATTACTCGGATTTTGTTTCATATTTTAGATAGTATAGATATTTACTTCATACTATTAGGAAATCCCGAGAACTATATATTGATCCCGTATTACTAGGATTCCCGGATAACTATTTCTGTTCCCATAGTAGTAAGATATACCATACTGGTTAGAATTCCCATACGAATTAGAAGGTGAAGATTGTAAACACATCTAAGATGGCTGGTGATGATGATGCGAATAACAATAACACTATAGTGAAACCCGTTACACCCATTGCACAATAAAAATGCCCTAAACTTAAAACCACAAACTACACTGTTTGGGCTATACAAATTAAGGTTATATTAGAGGCACATGGTTTATGGGAGATTGGGAGACTATAGAACCTAAGGAGAACACCCAAGTAGATGATAAGAAGGATAAGGCAACTATTGCCCTCCTATATCAAGCGGTGACTAAAGATGTGATATTACAAGTAGCAAGTTGTAAAACTGCAAAAGAATTATGGGAATCATTAAGAAAGAGACACGTTGGAGAAGAGAGAGTGCAACAAGCACGATTACAATCACTGATGATTGGATTTCATACTCTTCAAATGAAGGAGGATGAAACGGTGGATGCATTTACGAACAAACTAAATGGTTACACCACGAAGGCTAAAGAATTAAGAAAAACCATGGATGAATCACTTTTAGTACGAAAACTATTAGATTCCACACCCGATAGGTTCATTCAGATAGTAGCATCCATAGAACAGACAAGTGATCTAGATGATATTACCTTAGATGAGATCACTGGAAAATTAAAAGCATTCGAGGAAAGGATAAAACTCCGAAAGGGAGGACAAGCAGAAAGCCAGGATAACTTATTATTCGCACAAGGCGAACACTCTAGAAATAAGAAACGATTTAACAAGAATAGGGGTAGATCAAACTACTCACGAGGAAACTGGCAAAATAAAGGAAATAGAGATAACTCGAATGGAGAAAATTCAACTCACAATGATAAGTCCAATAGAAATAAAGGTGAGTGGAATAAGAAGAAAGGAAAATGTTTCAATTGCGGGAAACATGGACACTTTAAGAGAGACTGTAGAAGTCCAACAACAACTCAGGAACAATCAAACCTTATCTTAGAAGACGATGAACCATCACTATTAATGACTACACATGAAGAAGTCCTATTGAATGAAGGACAAATACAACCCAGAAAATATGCTACAACAGATGCTAGCATATGGTACTTAGATAATGGTGCAAGTAACCATATGACCGGAACTAAGAGTCATTTTAAGGATATTGACGAAAGCATCACTGGACGCGTTCGTTTTGGAGATGGATCGTACGTAGAGATAAAGGGTAGAGGTTCTATATTACTAGGATGTAGAAACAAAGAACAAAAGATAGTCTCAGAAGTTTACTACATTCCAAACCTCAAGAGCAACATACTTAGTCTAGGACAACTTACTGAAATAGGTTGTAAAATCATCATGGATGGAAACAAGCTGACTTTGTATGATAAAAGTAAGAAGTTGTTGATGAAGGTAGAAAGATCTAAGAATCGACTTTACAGTATTAGACTACAGATAGAAGCACCTATATGTCTCTTAGCAAATTTGGATAACCAAGCATGGTTATGGCACGCTAGATTAGGTCATCTAAACTTTGACGACATCAACAAGATGACAAGAAAGGGTCTAGTGGAAGGAATACCAAGAATAAATCATGCAGGACAAATATGTGATGCATGTTTATTAGGAAAACACAGCAGAACACCATTTCCGAATCAAGCTAAATTCAGATCCAAGAACCCATTGGACTTAGTTTATGGAGATCTTTATGGTCCCATAAGTTCAGCAACACATTCTGGAAAGAAGCTCATCTTCTTATTAGTAGATGATTGTACACGTTTCATGTGGGCTTACTTTCTAACATCGAAAGATCAAGCATTCAACACATTTAAGGAATTTAGACAGAAGATTGAAATGGAGTTAAGGTTGAAGTTAAGAATGCTAAGAACACATAGAGGAGGTGAATTTACATCAAATGAATTCACCAAGTACTGTAAGGAGAATGGAATAGCAAGACAGTTAACAACACCATACTCACCGCAACAGAATGGAGTAGTTGAAAGAAAGAATAGGATGGTGTTATCAACTACTAGGAGTATGATGAAAGCGATGAAGTTACCCTTAACTTTTTGGGCGGAAGCAGTCAAGCACGCCATTTATATACTGAATAGGGTACCTACACAAGCACTAGAAGATAAAACACCGTATGAAGCACTCTACAACAGAAAACCAAATCTGGAAAACCTAAGAATATTCGGATACACAGCTTATGCTAAGATAACAATCCCTCACTTGAAGAAGTTGGATGACAGAAGCATACCGATGGTTTATTTAGGAGTAGAGGAAGGATCAAAAGCATGTAGGCTATATGATCCAGTAGGAAAGAAGAAACATGTTAGTAGGGACGTAAAGTTTATGGAAACGAAGCCGTGGGATTGGGAGAAGAGTGGAGAGGATACAAGTACACAAGACACATTTTGGGCTAGTTTTGTGGTAGACGAAGTTGACAATGAAAACCCTATACCAGTCAACATAGAAAAACAATGATGATGTGTATCCAACACCGGATCCATTACCAGATCCAACATCAGAACCAAATTCACCAATCACACCACCAACATACAATTACGACCCTAACTCTGAAGAGGAAGTAGAAGCTACTATTAGCTCATTAGGGAGCTCACGTCAGAGATATGATCATAGTCCAGTACGAGGCCTAAAAGATTTAGCAGAAATTTATGAAACTGCACAACAAGTAGAAGCACCTAGCTTATTCTTCACAAAAGAAGAACCTCGTAACTACAAGGAAGCATCAAAGGATGAGAAGTGGATTGAGGCCATGGAGATTGAATTGGATTCAATCAACAAAAACAACACATGGACCTTAACAACATTGCCTACAAATCAGAAGGCAATAGGACTCAAATGGGTTTACAAAACCAAGAGAGATGCACAAGGGAAGATCATTAAGTATAAAGCAAGATTAGTAGCAAAAGGTTATGTACAAGAACAAGGGATAGACTTTGATGAGGTGTTTGCACCAGTTGCTAGGATAGAGACAGTTCGATTAATATTAGCACTAGCAGCATATCATGGATGGCAAGTACACCACTTAGATGTAAAATCAGCATTTTTACATGGAGAACTGAAGGAAGAAGTCTATGTTACACAACCTGAAGGTTTCATTCAACAAGGAAACCTAGGAAAAGTCTACAAGCTAACTAAAGCATTGTACGGCTTAAGACAAGCACCAAGAGCTTGGAATGTGAAGCTTGACCAAACCTTGAAGTCACTAGACTTTAAGAAATGTAATCTCGAACAAGCAGTTTACACAAAGAGAAGCAAGACTTCTACACTGATAGTTGGAGTATATGTAGATGATTTAATAATCACGGGAACTCCAAAGAAGGAAATAGACTTATTCAAATCCCAGATGGAAGATAAATTTGAAATGAGCGATCTAGGATTGCTAGCATATTACCTTGGGATAGAAGTTACACAGACAGGAGGAGAGATTACAATCAAGCAAACCGGATACATTAACAAGATCCTAAAAGAGACAAATATGATGGACAGCAATGATACCAAGATACCATTGGATCCCGACACTAAGTTGGTCAAGGCGGAAGATGGAAACCCAGTTGACGCAACTTATTACCGTAGCTTAATTGGAAGTCTCAGATATTTACTACATACAAAACCGGATCTTAGTTACTCAGTCGGACTACTCAGCAGATTTATGCAAGAGCCAAAGGACCATCACATGAAGGCAGTGAAACAAGTAATCCGATATATCAAAGGAACAAAGGAACATGGAATTATATNAGCAATGATACCAAGATACCATTGGATCCCGACACTAAGTTGGTCAAGGCGGAAGATGGAAACCCAGTTGACGCAACTTATTACCGTAGCTTAATTGGAAGTCTCAGATATTTACTACATACAAAACCGGATCTTAGTTACTCAGTCGGACTACTCAGCAGATTTATGCAAGAGCCAAAGGACCATCACATGAAGGCAGTGAAACAAGTAATCCGATATATCAAAGGAACAAAGGAACATGGAATTATATACAAGAAGGAAGGCGGCTGCAAGATTACAGGTTACAGTGACAGTAGTTATGGAATCAATACCGATCAAGGAAAAGGAACTACTGGAGTCGTATTTTACTTTGGAGAGTCACCTATCACTTGGTGTACTCAGAAGCAACCAACAGTGGCACTCTCATCATGTGAATCAGAATTCATGGCGGCTACTGCAGCAGCATGTCAAGCCTTATGGTTAAAACGTTTACTTAGTGAATTAACTGGATTGGAAGAAAGAAGGATAACGCTTAGAGTTGACAACGTATCAGCTATAGCACTCGTGAAGAACCCAGTATTTCATGGAAGGAGTAAGCATATAGACATTGGCTATCATTTCATTCGGGAATGCGTAGAGAATGGTCATATTAATGTGGAACACGTTAGCGGAGAACTACAAAGAGCAGATATCTTAACGAAAGCTTTACCAAGACTCAAGTTTACAACTATGCGTCAAATGCTCAGAGTTCAAGACCTTGGACAAAGCAACGATCAAGATTAAGGAGGAGAATGTGAACCAAGATAATCTCGATATTGCTTTTACAGAAAACGTAAAGGACCAAACATGTTCATTAGAAAGATAATAACCGCCAAGCGGTTAAGTTAGTTAAAGTAGTTAGGAAGTTAGTTATTTTCTGGAACTTTAGTGAAAGGACATGTCGTTTGGTTTGAAACCATTCGAATAGACACATCGGTTCACTTACACCGATTGGATTAGTATAAGTACTTGTGATTATGTAACATTAAAAGGTTAGACGAAATAAAGTTATCTAGTTTATATTGTTTGCAAATCTATTTCGACTCACACACACGCACACATTGGGACAACATATGTTGCCTATCACAGTATATGCATATGGGCCCTATGCATATTAGAGTAGCGACCATTATTGTTACTCCCCTGAAGCTATGATGACACACGTGCAAGACTTACTTGAAGGTCTCTTTCATGGGAATCAACTTCTTAATTACCTTAAAAAAAAAAAAAAAAAAAAAAAAAGCATCCTATCAATTTCAAGCAACAGTGGTCAGACATTGAGAGCCACTGTGATCCCAAGATTCAAAACATTACGGATAAAAAACGAAAAACTTAGGTGACTCTTATGTGGTGGAATTTATGAGTTTATAAGGGTAAAAGTAAATTAGTAAATTATGTTACTTGGATCACTTTGTTAAGTTGTATCAGATCTTATTTAAACATTCTCTTACTAAAGATGTATAGATAACAAAGTCTCAAAGGGAAGTATGTAAACAAACATGTAGATGATAATTGCTTCTTAGATATGATGTAACCTTAAGAGGATTAAAGGAAAATCCTCGGTGTACAAGCTATAATCGCTATGGCAGATCTTGGACCAAGTTAGTGTTCTTGCCTAATTCTTGAGTAATATCGTGAATCATTGACGTCATGTTAATATGTGACGAACCTCCTTCCTCTGTTGCTTTCTTCGCCATTTCTCCAAGTTCTTTAGCCCTTTTTCTTCTTGCATTTCCCTCTTCCGAATTGTTCATTAAACATTCCACGGCTATCTTGATGTTTTCCCTTTTTACCATCACCTCACAGTTATCATTCTTTCCAAGAGAAACGGGAATCTCTGCACCAATTCTCACTCCAATTTTCAAAACGTCTATGATAAATCTTTCGTTTAAAAACTGATCAGCGAAATGAGGCCATGTAACCATTAGGATTCCAGCACAAATCGCTTCTAGAGTTGAGTTCCATCCACAGTGAGTTATGAAACCTCCAATGGCTTGGTGTGACAGTATAAGGACTTGTGGTGCCCAACCACGAACAATTAGGCCTCTGTCTTTTATCCTATCTTCATATCCACCTTCAGAAATCCATCTCTCAAGTTTTTCACTTGTGCACTTAATGAACCAAATAAATGGTACCTTTGATAACTCCAATCCTAGAGCAAGCTCAATGGCCTGGTCCATGGAAGTATGAGATAAACTTCCGAAGCAAACATAGACTACGGACCCTGTCTCTCTTGAATCTGTTGGTAAATATGTGTTTCTGTGTTCCCAGATTAGGGTTAAGATAATCAATGAAGTACCGGATATTCACTTGAAATCGTGGTATCACTTTCCAATAGAAACTATTCGACCCTATGCCTGGGTTACACGAATATCTCTATGGGATAAGACCAAGTGATGTTCTTGTTTTAGGCACAAATCAAGAACAGAAGCGTATTCAAGTGTTTAGGGTTTTGTGTTGATCGTATTCATGCAGAATGTTATGACCTCTATTTATAATAGAGAATACTCAAACCTTAGCCCATGGAATTATGCATAATTAACGGCCCATTAATTATAACATAATACTTTCCATAATAGTAGGAATCAGTGGTTATCAGTGGAAACAATAACACTAGCAGTGGTAATGTTAACACTATCAGTGGTAATGATAACACTAACAGTGGAAACTAGCAGCAGAATCCACTGTCAGCAGAATCGGATTTATGCTATCAGCAGAAGCAGTTTCAGCAGAATCAATACATAACCACAATTGAATCAGGGGATTCAGTGACCAAATGGGTGTACACTCCGTACCTCCAAACCCATTACCAGGTGTGAATTAATCCCTCAAGTGCACTAAATTTTCCAACAATCCTCCCCAAATTTAGTTCACTTCCTTTGCATGAAAAATAAACAATAAACAAAACAAGTGCATAAATGAAAATATCCTGATGATTGAATTTTCACATTAGTACATATACGTTCAAACATTCGAGAATCAGGGTGTTCTAAAGAATTGAACCCTTCAACCCATTTGAATACCTGAAGATAAATACACACAAGTTTTCAAACACTTAAATACTCCTGACACTATTACAAGCCATGTGTCCATATCCAATTGATAAATGTTGTAAAAGCTAAAAGTCCAAAGCTTCCTGAAGCGGCAAAACTTCAACATTTACATAGGTGGTTCATCTTTAATCATGCTCCTGCTCACCACTTTTTCAAAGAAATTAACCATTAAGAAGTGAAGACTTCATCCTCCTTTCCAGCAGGCAACAAGCACAACCTTGGGATGTATGTGATACATGTGCTTCAGTCCACAAAATGTTCAGCTTTCCACATTGAACTCAGCTTCCAAGTTTCCTTAGAAGGGAGTTGGGTATCTTTGCATTCAGTGACTAAGTTGGACTTAAACCCATCCCTGTAGCAGACTTTAAAACCAAGTCTCTAGCCAAACCCTTCGTCAAGTGATCAGCTAAGTTTTGTTGAGATCTAACAAACTCTATAGATACCACCCCATTCATGATGAGCTCACGAATCATGCTATGCCTGACACCTAAGTGTCTAGACTTCCCATTGTACATCTGGCTATAAGCCTTTGCCAATGTAGCAGCACTATCACAACGGATAGAAATAGGTGCTATAGGTTTAGGCCACAATGGAATCTCAAGAAGCAGGTTTCTCAACCATTCAGCTTCTTTACCAGCAGCAGCTAAAGCCACAAATTCAGATTCCATGGTTGAACTGGTAATGCAAGTTTGTTTCTTGGATGCCCAAGAAATTGCACCTCCACCAAGTAGGAATACCCAGCCACTGGTAGATGAATTATCTTCAGTGTTACTGATCCAACTTGCATCAGTGTATCCTTCCAACACTGAAGGATAACCAGTATATGAAAGACTATAATCCATAGTTCTTTTCAAATACTTAAAGACCCTCTGAATTGCTTGCCAGTGATGAGCACTAGGATTACTAGTATACCTGCTCAGTTTACCCACTGCAAAAGCAATATCAGGCCTAGTACAAGTCATGGCATACATCAAGCAGCCAATTACCCTAGAATACTCAAGTTGAGATACAGCTTTGCCAGTATTAGGCATTAGCTTCTCACTTGTATCCATAGGAGTACTCACTGGAGTACAATCAAAGTAATTAAATTTCTTCAACACCTTCTCAATGTAATGAGACTGTGAGATAGAAATCTTGTTACTTTCATGTTTAATCCTAATACCAAGGATAACATCTGCCTCCCCCATATCCTTCATGGAGAACTTTGATGACAAAAATTCTTTTGTAAGATCAACTTGATTTTGGTCAGTGCCAAAGATCAACATGTCATCAACATATAGACAAATGATGACTCCTTTACCAGATTCATCAAATTTGCTATATACACATTTGTCAGCCTGGTTAAGTGAATAACCACTAGACAAAACCACTTCATCAAATTTTTGATGCCATTGCTTAGGTGCCTGTTTTAGTCCATAAAGAGACTTAATCAGTTTACACACCTTGTTTTCATTGCCAGGCATGATGAAGCCCTGAGGTTGTTTCATGTAAACTTCCTCATCTAAATCACCATTCAAGAAAGCTGTCTTCACATCCATCTGATGAATAATCAGATTGTGAATTGATGCCAAAGCAATTAGCAATCTTATGGTACTGATACGAGCCACAGGGGCATAAGTATCAAAATAGTCTATTCCTGACTTTTGTTTAAAGCCCTGAATGACTAGTCTAGCCTTGAACTTTTCAACAGTTCCATCTACCTTCATTTTCTTTTTGAAAATCCATTTGCAACCTAGAGGTGTGCAACCAGGTGGTAGATCAGTCAACACATAAGTGTTATTGCCCACAATGGAATCCATCTCATCATTAACTGCTTCTTTCCAGAAAGCAACATCCTGGGACTTCATTGCTTCTTCAAATGTTTTGGGATCACCCTCAATAATGAAGCAATATGAGTATTGGTCAGAGACCTCACTCCTTGTACCTTCAATTAAGTATAATTAAAACTCAGGTCCAAATGACTTTGGAGTCCTCACCCTATTGCTCCTTCTGAGCTCAGGTTCAGGTTGTTGTTCCACAACCTCAGCAGGAACCTCAGCAGAAACCACATCAGGTTCTTCTGAAGCACCATTGTCATTGGTTCCATTTGGAATCCTTTGACTTGGTCTAGGGATAGATGAGAATCTATTCTCATCAAAGAGTGCATCCCTTGATTCAATTATAGAGTTAATTGAAACAGGTTCATTAGGTTCAATGACATAGAACCTATATGCCTTGGAATGCTCAGCATATCCAACAAAGATGCATTCAATGCCTCTTTCACCCAAAGTTTTATGCTTTGGATCAGGGAGTCTTACAACAGCCCTACAACCCCAAATCCTGAGATAGTTCAGGTTGGGTTTTCTTTTAGTCCAGAGTTCATAAGGGGTAATCTTGTTCCTTTTGTTGGGAACTCTATTTAGTAAATAGCAAGCTGTTAACATAGCTTCACCCCAGAACCCTTGACTCAGCCCTGAATAGGACAACATGGAATTAACCATCTCCTTTAGCACCCTGTTTTTCCTTTCAGAAATACCATTTTGCTGAGGAGTATAGGGAGCAGTCGTTTCATGGATTGTACCAACAGACTGAAAATACAGAGTATCCATGTACTCACCTCCCCTATCAGTCCTAAATCTTTTGATTAGAGACCCTTGTTGCAATTCAACTTCAGTTTTAAATACTTTAAATTTATCTAATGCTTCATCCTTAGTATGTAACAAATAAACATAACAAAACCTAGAAGCATCATCAATAAAAGTCACAAAGTATTTCTTATTCCCCGATGAGGGAGTAGCATGCAAATCACATAGATCACTATGAATCAGTTCCAACACTTTAGTTTCACGTTTTACACTTTGAATAGGTTTCTTAGTTATTTTGTTCATCATACAAGTTTTACACCTTTTAGTGTCCATGTCAATTGCTGGAATTAACCCATCTTTAGACATATCTTGCATTCTTTTAAAGTGTACATGGCCAAGTCTAGCATGCCATAAGTTTGAATCATTCAATTTAGTGGTTGACATAAAAGCAGAATTAACATTATCATGAACAATATTAAGTCTGAACATTTGATTACACAAATAGCCAAAACCAATAAACATACCATGTTTAGACAAAACATACTTAT
>LBNU01026108.1:40802-62845 GCA_014162995.1 Artemisia annua
CCTGGGCAGGCTCACCTCCATTAGGATTCATATATGGAGTAGCAAGATTGATATTACTATCATTCTGTTCCACCATATACATGTCACTAATAGACTCAGGATGCGTAGGATGTGTCTGATCATGAATAAACATATTAGCAAATATATCAACACTATCATGAGTATCTAAGTGTTGTACCGTTGCCAATATCACTGTGTCTGATGAAGGTCTGATATGATTATCTTCGGTGTCCCAAACAGCTTCATTCTGTTGTGTACCATCAACATCCGAATCATACCTTGGACTGCTGTCTTCGATTTGCTGATCTGAAGATGTATCACTTCCCATGAAAACCATACTAGCATCTGATGAGTTACCCTCATTAACCGTTTCATCTTCTGTTTGATTATCTTTTTCTGTCACTCTTTCAATCACCTCTGTTTCCTTTAACTGCCTCTCTCTTTTAATCACCTCTGTTTCCTTTAATTGCTTCTCTCTTTCAATCACCTCTGTTTCTTTTAACTGCCTCTCTCTTTCAATCTGCTCTTTTTCTTTTAACTGCATATATTTTTCAATCTGCTCTCTTTTCCGTTTCAGCTTCTCAATCTCATTGAGAACAGCTTCCTCAGCTTCAAGCATCTTTTCGAGTTCACCCATGTTATTGATGCATGTAGTTATGAAGATCTTATAACCTACCCGAAATTTTCCGTAAAACGCATTGTTAAACTCTGACTGGCGCATTATCCAAGAGTTAAAGATACTCTGAAGTTGATTTTGAATCACTTTAAAAGCTTCCTTGCAGTTACTCGGATGAAGTTCTTCTTCTTTAAGTAGCTTTTCAAGTTGATCCAGGTTTTGNNNTACGGTTGTTCTTAGTGAGTTTGAATTTTCCCTCCAAAAATCTAATTTGAAAATTTTCTTACCCAAAATTTGAAAAACACTATGAAATGCAATTCTAAGGTTGCACGAAAAATTTGAGTTTTTAAAATTTTGACGCCAAATTTTACCGAAAAAATTTGAATTTTGGCCTAAAAATTGGAATTTTTGGTCAAAATTTTCAACGTTATACCAAATTTTAAATCTCGCGTAAAAATGGAACGTTTAATCTCCCGTGAAAAATAAATTTTACTCAAATTTTAAATCTCGCGTAAAAATATAACGTTTTTTTTTTTTTTTTTTTGATACTCGCTAAAGAAAATGATACTCGCTGACAACGTTGATACTCGCTAGAATTGTTTTATACTCGCAGAACTGTGGTTGATACTCGCAAAGTTTTTGATACTCGCTAAAGTAGAATGAAACTCGCAAGGCCTGTTTGATACTCGCTAGAATCAATGAACCTTACTCGCAATCGATAAGGCATAAAGGCATACTCGCCAGAAATCTGTGATACTCGCAAAGACCAGATGATACTCGCAAAAACAGAATTCGATACTCACAAATCTCTACTCTTACTCGCTAACAAAATACCATACTCGCAACCATTTACACATGAAACCCATACTCGCAAAACCCCATTTGCATACTCGCAAAACCCTAAAAAAATTTATACTGAGCGAAATTTTTGAGTACAAAAATGAGTAATATATAATCCTAAACGAGTATTAATCTTTCTAAACACCAAAAACCTTTAAACCTTTAGAAACCCAAACGTACCATGTAAACCTAACGAGTGAAAATAAACCAAACGACCCAAAACTTATCCAAACAAGCCAAAAACCAATCAAAACTAAATCTAAACCAACCTAAATCTATCCCTTGGCGATTGATACCACTTGTAAGAGCCCGGAAACAACCTAAATCACGACCTTCTTCACCTAAATCTAGAGAGAGAAAGAGAGATGTAGAGAGAGAGAGAGATGGGAGGATCACTATGTGTAAAATGAAGAACTATGTTTATTCCAAAGTGATCAACCAACCTCAAAGTGAGGTTATACAATATATTTATAGTGCTTCAAGTCTAGGGCTTTTGACTATTACATGTTTGACCCTTAGACTTTCTAGTGATTGATAAATGAACATATAACTTCCTAAAACGCTTTCTAACGCAACCTATTACATGATACTAGAATATAATGACCGACACTTCATAATATAAAAATACAATGCTAACAAAGACCCAACTAACAGTTTAGTTAAATTATGTCTTGCAAATTCACTAAGCTCCTGAAAAGGGTCCGAAGGCTGTTAGAATCGATCCAACAGTGAGTATCTTCTCCACCATCACATCGTCAGTTACAAAGTTAGGTACTTGTCAACTTTCAGTCCTCTTGATTTCAAGCATCACCTTAAGTTCGCATATAATACGGCATAAATGTGGTAAATGTTATTATCATTTGGAAAAGTACATTTTTAGAAACATTATTTTAAGGTCACTCAAATACATTTTCTCATTATGGCCACGGTGAATAACACCGACACTGGCTGTTGAACTAAATAGCTCAATTTGTATCTCGGCCTAGCCAATCCTCAAATCACACAAAAGTGACAATACTTAGAATTATGCATAATAATTATAATAATAATTGTTAATATGTTAATAACAAATTCTGAGGATGTGCGATATGGAACATAAACATACAATTTAACTTACATCAGTATGATATCTGCAATTCTTGCACCCATTGCCTAACCCACTACTTAAGATTATGGCTATTCGTGATGAAACATGTTCTATTTTTTTTAAGTAGTTGTTTATGCAGTTTAATAACCATGATCAATTGCTTACCAATGACACTGTCTTCCAAAAATTTTACATATTCGTAAGCTAAAAGAACGTGTAATACCTCTTTTTGAACAAAGCATCTAAATATTGTTCAACCTCCCTCTCTGAATCATCTACAATTCTGCCATACTATCCACCAACATCTGTTCAAGAAAAGTTGACGAACAGCTATAACCTATTACAATTCAAGTTTCACTTGCTAAAAAGAATGTAACTAATAAAGGTGGAAAAAGAGACAGATCTTTTTATATTCGGGGTTATAATGTCCGGTCCTTTAGAGGAGAAGGTCGCTGTCGCTGCTGCTTTAGTATCCTAGATGTAAAGTTTCTAAGATTGTGATAAAGAAATATATCATTTAGAATTTCAATTTTCAGTGTTCATGTACATCAAGCTTCAGGTTTGCCCAAGCTATTTAATTTTATCACAATTCCACATGCTATCACCCAAAGCATATATAACAGAACCTAACACTTTTAACGCATTACTGATGTTATTTTCCATATATGCATATACATATGAATGCCTCCTAACATTTTAACATAAAGATACAAAAACAATCTTACGCAGTTATATGCATTATAAATACACTTTTGAGTGAATTTTGGGTAACCCGTTCATAAATAAGAGCACTAAATAAAAATGAATGGAGGTTCACGATTTATCAATAGCAACTATGTAATGTTTGCAAATGTGTCAAGTGCGGTCACCAGATTAGAGACGAGCCCGTATCTTGACAGCACATATAGATTGCACGTTCTTGGAGCATGTTTCATAAGAACAGCTGAGGGTACTCCAGCTCCATAGAATTTCCTAAAAAAGAACATTCGAAGTGAGAACAAATTAGCTTATCCCAAACACAAATAATCCGAAACTCATACTATGTAGTCCTAGACACTAATATAACTATTTCCCCTTGACAACCTTGCTCATCCATTGGTATGCATCCAACAGCAATAAGTTTATCAACATCATCCGTTGTAACTACATATTCAGGATTTGTGGCCCTTGTGTCATCAAGAATACCGCGGGTCAATAACAAATAGACACTGATGGGACTGCAAGGTACCCTTCCTTTCTCCCTTCTAAAAACACAAATAATAATCAAATGCCACAATCTATTATAAAACAACCATTTCACTTGATGTAACGAACCCAGACAATCAAAATTATAATGTATCAATTTAATCTTTTACATGATTTAATCTTTTACATGATTCCAAGATAAAATTCGATTACCTCGGGAGATACTAAATGCTGATTATCTGCATTCATAAATTTGGACCATTGTTTATGGTAAATGCTTGTGCCAGCCCTTCATCCATGTATGTTGGTTGATCCATATCGCTAGGAGCAACAGAGGTCCTTTCAATGCATTTGTTGCTTATAAAATCATGGGTAAGCCAAACACCATCAATATGCACAGCAAATCACTTCAAATTGTAAATAACTTTAGATCATATATTACAAAAACCAAAAATACACGACTGTATTTATTATCCTGACGTATGGTTCTCGTGCCAAAATCCCCCACAACTGGTCCACGACTCGTATGTGAACCTGTTGCAGACATAAAGTGCCTTTAACCACATTGTCAGGAGTTGCAACTAATGATATAATGGAATGCGAAAAAACTCTAACCTTCAAAAAAACGAATACCACATCTGGTATTCCCCCGCCTAACCTTCATGTGAACACGTGTTTTTTATATACCTTGCGCTGACAAGCAAAGATCCAACTAATATTTAGGTAAATTCTGTATTGCAAATTCACTAAGCTTCTGAAAAGCTGCAGCTGGTGTAAACTCATTACCATCACCATGCAGCCATTATGATTTATCATATACAACTGTGTTGCTTGATTTGTGATGAACATGCGTTTGTGTATATATTGGAAAACTAAGGTTTTAGAGACTACCGTATCATTAGAGAGGATGGCTGAGGAAATTATGATATTAGGGTTTTGAGAAAATAACTATATAAAAATTAGATATATGTGGATTATAAAAAATAATTATTTGCACAGTTTTATAAATATGGTCGATTTATAGAATATGGCATAGAGTAAATAACCAAAAAAATTAGATGGTTCAATGGTAAACACATGACATAATATCAATAGGGTCTTGAGTTCGAGTCCTTTTGCAGGTTTTTTTTAGTATAAAATACGAATAAACGAATTTAATTATAAAAATCCAAAATTAATTAAAAAATTGCTTACATTGCCACAATGTGATGACATGGCTGATAATGAATTACTGGGCAATGAGGTGGCATTTACGTGGCATTATCTACGTGTAACGCCTCCTGTTATATATAATGTAGATATATATATATATATATATATATATATACATATACATATATATATACATATACATATATATATATACATATATATATATATGTACATATATATATATGTACATATATATATATGTACATATATATATATGTAAAATTGGTTTCCACTCTTTTGTCAAGGCTTTCTGACGGCGTCACCTTGTGACTTCTGACGCCGTCAGGTTGTAAATCTCCATCTTTTGAGACTTTGTCGTTTTCTTCACTTTTATGCTCCAAAAACGTCCGAATATGCATGTTTTCCAGAATTCCTCTCAAAAGTACCTAAAATGACAAAAGGAACGATTTAGGGCAATATTTGATCACATTTTTACGAATTAGGGCTTAAATGACCCCCTAAAAGCGTAACACTTTTCGTCTCATCAAATTTCTTCTTTTTCATCGGTGCTTCAATCATTTTCATCGGCGGTTCAATCACCTCAACACCTTCCGCAATTGGTATATTTCCAAAACCCAATTCAAGTTCTTCTTTTTGTCTTTGAAACAAAAGTCTTGAACTCCATGCCTTGAACGCTGGTACAGTTTTCTCCACTTTGACAGTCTCAGATGTCGTTGAATTAACATATATGATCTGCAACAAATAAATTAGTATTAAAATATAATATTAATTTTTAGTGTATGAAAGTGTGAAATATAATGCATCAATGTTTTATGTCTATTGCATGATAGTAGTCATAATTAGGCAATCATAATTTTATATCTAGTGCATCCCTGTTTCAAATGCTACTACATCACAGTTCTATATATACTGCATCATACTATTATTTATTATTAGTGCATCACAATGTAACAAGAGATAGAAAACTTACAACAAGCAACAGTAATGGCCCACTGAAATATTTGGGTGGTTTATATCGGGAACACTCCTTCACCATACACTTTACAACGTACGAGCACCAATCCATCTGAGACACGTTATCAGTATCAGAGAGAATTGGTATAATTCTCTCATTTGCTTCCCCATCTTTGTTTCCTTGGCCAAATATGGAGAAGAAGAGTACAAGGAAACCAACTCGAAACTCCCAATCAACTTCTGTTAGGCTGATCAAATGTTCCTCCAACTTTGTTATATAAATTTTGTTTTTAACAACAATACTTTCCATTAATTCTCTCCATTTTGCAGTAGTCTCTTCAAAAAGATTTTTCTCTTCAAGTGCTTCAACTTTCATATCCCCCATTGGGATTCCTAGCATATCCCGAACCAATTCTCGAGTAATTTTAATTTTTCTTCCATTATTCATTTTTATCGAGCAAGTTTCTGAATCGAAATTTGTAACCACCCACAACCCTAATTCTGATGGTGTAGAATAAAAATTGAAATTATTATGAAACTCACCAAATCCCATCTTTTCTAATTCCTCCACCTGAGGAATTCTTATTTTCTCCAGAACCTTCATTAAACTTCTCGGTGACATTCTTATATTAATAGATTTGCGTTGGTTGTTTTTAACGTCCTTTATTATACCTTCATCTTCCAACTTAACTTTTTCCGTTTTAGCTTTCTTCTTTGTTACAAGAGCCATATTTGAATATGGACTTTCAAAATCTGAATCTGAATCCATCTTTATTGCAGGTCTTTTACCCTTATTTTTCTTTTTTACTTGTACTGCATTCAGTAACAGAAATGGTATTCTTCTTCTTCAATTTTGGTGCAGCACGTTTAGGATTCTTCTCAACTGCAGAATGTTTAACAATCTTTCCGGCTGGATTTTTCATTTTTTTTGCCCGATATTCTAGAACAAGACTTTGAAGTAATTCATTCCATTTTTCTTTAGCAGCCTCTTTAATAGCAGCTGTATCAATTGTATCTTCTTCGTCTGATTCTTCGTCAACTGTTTCATTATTACCAATTGAAACTCAGTTCAAGTTCTAGTATATCAATGAAACCATCATCAAACATAAAAAATAACTTTCGCACATCACATAATCCATATTTTCCCTAATTTATCATCACATGCCGTAAAATAAATGGTATTGCAACTCAGTTAAACATCTAGTACATCATATAAGCCATCAAGCATACAAACTAAATTTCGGACATCACATAAGATTCATTTACCCTAACTTTATGCTCACATGATGCAAATTTCAGTTAAACCACTAGTTCATCAAAGAAACCATCAAACATACAAACTCATTCTCACACATCAAATAAGCTACATTTATCCTAACTTATGCCCATACGCCGCAAATAAATCGCTACTGCATTTCAGTTAAACCGCAAGTACATCAAAGAAACTATCAAGCATACAAAATTACTCACACAACACATAAGCCACATTTATCGAAACGTATGCCCACACGCCACAAATAAATCGCTAATGCATTTCAGTTAAACCGCAAGTACATCAAAGAATCCATCAAGCATACAAAATTACTTTCACACAACACATAAGCTACATTTATCCTAACTTATGCCCACACACCGCAAATAAATTGCTACTGCATTTCAGTTAAACCACTAGTACATCAAAGAAACAATCAAACATACAAACTCATTCTCACACATCAAATAAGCTACATTTACCCTAACTTATGCCCACATGCCGCAAAATAAACCGCCACTGCATTTCAGTTAAACCGCAAGTACATCAAAGAAACCATCAAGCATTCAAAATCACTTTCACACAACACATAAGCTACATTTACCCTAACTTATGTGTTGTGTGAAAGTAATTTTGTATGCTNGGGTTATGGACGGAGAGATCTTATTTTGGGCTTAGAAGACTTCACCCTGATTAGCTACTGGCTGGACTTAGAGATGATTAGAAGTAATTGATGTTGGGCTTAGTTTAGTATTGTTGTCCTTTGTAGTTTGTACTTTATTTAGTTTGCATTTGTAACCTTTGTAAACTTTGTATGGAAATGTATCTCCGTTTCGCTTGTGTTCTGATTCGACTCCACAATGTTACACTTTAGCCCTTCTCGGGTTGGGGTGTTACAATACCTGTTATAATCTTGTGTTTTCTAATCAATTTCTTCTTTTTAATCGGTGCTTCAATCATTTTCATCGGTGGTTCGATCTCCTCCACACCTTCTGCAATTGGGAGACAACCAAAACCCAATTCAAGTTCTTCTTTTTGTCTTTGAAACAAAAGTCCTGAATTCCATGCATTGAACGCTGGTACAGTTTTCTCCACTTTGATTGACTCGGATGTCGTTGATTTAACATATATGATCTGCAACAAATAAATTAGTATTAAAATATAATACTCCCTCCGTCCCATATTAAGTGTCCACAATGGAATTTTGGATTGTCCCAAATTAAGTGTCCATGTGTACCTTCCAACCAATAAGATAAGAGTTTAGTGGGTAAAAATAATATTTGATTGGTGGAAAGTGTAGTTAGTGGAATCTTCTAAAACTTTGTGCATTGGCAAAGTGGACACTTAATATGGGACGGAGGGAGTAGTAATTTTTAGTTTATAAGAGTGAAATATTAAGCATCAATGTTTTATGTCTATTGCCTGATAGTAGTGAGAATAAGGCAATCATAGTTTTATATCTAGAGCATCCCTGTTTCAAATGCTATTGCATCACAGTTCTATATATACTGCATCGTACTATTTATTATTAGTGCACCACAATGTAACAAAAGATAGAAAACTTACAACAAGCAAAAGTAATGGTCCACTGAAATATTTGTTTGGTTTATATCGGGAACACTCCTTCACCATACACTCTACAACGTACGAGCACTAATCCATCTGAGACACATTATCAGTATTAGAGAGAATTGGTATAATTCTCTCATTTAACTCCCCATATTTGTTTCCTTAGCCAAATATGGAGAAGAAGAGTACAAGGAAACCAACTCGAAATTCCAAATCAACTTCTGTTAGACTGCACAAATGTTCCTCCAACTTTGTTATATAATTTTGTTTTTAACAACAATACTTTCCATTACATCTCTCCATTTTGCAGTAGTCTCTTCAAATAGATTTTTCTCTTCAAGTGCTTCAACTTTCATATCCCCCAATGGGATTCCTAGAATATCCCGAACCAATTCTCGAGTAATTTTCATTTTTCTTCCATCATTCATTTTAATCGAGCAGGTTTTTTAATTGAAATTTCTAGCCACCCACAGCCCTAATTCTGATGGTCTATAATAAAAATTGAAATTATTATGAAACTCACCAAATCTCATCTTTTCTAATTCCTCCACCTGAGGAATTCTTAATTTCTCCAGAACCTTCTTCAAACTTCTCGGTGACATTCTTATATTGATAGATTTGCGTTAGGTTTTAACGTCCAGTATTAAACCTTCGTCTTCCAACTTATCTTTTTCCTTTTTAACTTTCTTCTTTGTTACAACAGCCATTTTTGAATATGAACTTTCAAAATCTGAATCTGAATCCATCTCTGTTGCAGTTCTTTTACCCATATTTTTCTTTTAACTTGTGCTGCATTCAGCAACAGAAATGGCATTCTTCTTCAATTTTGGTGCAGTACGTTTAGGATTCTTCTCAACTGCAGTATATTTAACAATCTTTCCTGCTGCATTTTTTTTGCCGCATGTTCAAGAATAAGACTTTGAAGTAATTCATTCCATTTTTCTTTAGCAGCCTCTCTAATAGCAGCTGTATCAATTGTATCTTCTTCGTCATGTGTTTCATTATAACCAATTGAAACTCAGTTCAAGTTCTAGTACATCAATGAAACCATCAAACATAAAAAATAACTTTCGCACATCACATAATCTATATTTACCCTAACTTATCCTCACAGGCCGTAAAATAAATGCTACTGCAACTCAGTTAAACCACTAGTACATCATATAAGCCATCAAGCATACAAACTTACTTTCGGACATCACATAAGCTACATTTACCCTAACTTTATGCTCACACGCCGCAAATAAATCGCTGCTGCATTTCAGTTAAACAACAAGTACGTCAAAGAAACCATCAAACATACAAACTCATTTTCACACAACACATAAGCTACATTTACCCTAACTTATTTCCACACGCCGCAAACAAATCGCTATTGCATTTCAGTTAAACCGCAAGTACATCAAAGAAACCATCAAGCATTCAAAATCACTTTCACACATCAAATAACCACATTTACCCTAACTTATGCCCACACGCCGCAAATAAATCGCTACTGCATTTCAGTTAAACCGCAAGTACATCAAAGAAACCATCAAGCATACAAAATTACTTTCACACAACACATAAGCTACATTTACCCTAACTTATGTCCACACGCCGCAAATAAATCGCTACTGCATTTCAGTTAAACCGCAAGTACTTCAAGAAAACATCAAGCATACAAACTCACTTTCGCACATCACATAAGCCACATTTACCCTAACTTATGCCCACAAGCCGCAAATAAACCGCTACTGCATTTCAGTTAAACCGCAAGTACATCAAAGAATCCATCAAGCATACAAAATTCACTTTCACACAACACATAAGCTACATTTACCCTAACTTATGTCCACACGCTGCAAATAAATCGCTATTGCATCTCAGTTAAACCGCAAGTACATCAAAGAATCCATCAAGCATACAAAATTACTTTCACACAACACATAAGCCACATTTATCCTAACTTATGTCCACATGCCGTAAAATAAACCGCTACTGCATTTCAGTTAAACCGCAAGTACATCAAAGAAACCATCAAGCATACAAAATTCACTTTCGGACATCTCATAAGCTACATTTACTTTGACTTATCCTCACACGCCGCAAATTAAATGCTACTGCATCTGAGTTAAACAACTAGTACATCATAAAAGCCATGAAGCATACAAAATTACTTTCGCACATCACATAATCTATATGTACCCTGTCTTATCCTCACACGCCACAAATTAAATGCTACTGCATCACAGTTAAACAACTAGTACATCATATAAGCCATCAAGCATACAAAATAACTTTCGCACATCACATAATCTATATGTACCCTGTCTTATCCTCACACGCCACAAATTAAATGCTACTGCATCACAGTCAAACAACTAGTACATCATATAAGCCATCAAGCATACAAAATAACTTTCACAAATCACATAATCTATATGTACCCTAACTTATCCTCACACGCCGCAAAATAAATGCTACTGCATTACAGATTTAACCTCTAATACATCGTATAAGCATCAAAAATACAATATCACTTTCGTACATCTCATAGACTTCATTTTACCTAACTTATTTCAATAAATGAAAATATAAAAGTTACCTGATGTTTCCGTAATCGATTTTTTCGGTTCAACTTGTTTTTTATCTTTTCTTCTTCTTTCAGCAGCATCAACTATCTTTAAGCTCTTTTTTTTTGCTAAATTTATAAATAAATGAACTATTTTAGAAATTAAAATAACAAATCGACGCAGTAAATCATGATATATTTTTATAATACGAGGTGATGTATTTTCTGGTAGATTCGTATTCGCCATTCGATAATCAATCGATGCAGTAAATTTTGAGAGATTTTATTAGGGTTTTCTATTTTTAAAGAGATAATAGAGAAGAGAGAGAGTGAAAATGATCGGAAAATTTTGGGGAAGAGTGAGTGCGTGAATGATTTTTATCGCTGGTTAGATTTTAAGTTACTGCATCTTTGCCCCTCAAGTTTCTATTATTTACAAAAATGCCACTCCGCTTTTTTAATCTTGAAAGTTAAATCCAATGGTTGAGATCGCTTCCTACACTTTTTATTATAACACACTTTTTATTTTAACCCCACCCCATATATATATATATATATATATATATATATATATATATATATATATATATATATATATATATATATATATATATATATATATATATTAAAAAAGAAATGAAGGTCGCCCGTGTCAGTAGGGTCGGGTCAACCCGACCCGAACCCGATAAGGCTTATCGGGTCGGGTTAAGTCGGGTTTAAAAATCTTGTCGGGTTGTGATGACATCAAATAAGTACATTATATTGACATCATTTATCCTATTTAATTGACTTGTTTTACTTTATTATGTATGAGAATCGGTGCTTGATTGTTTACTTTAGTGATTCTCAGGAAATAACAAGCAATAGGTAAAACTTAGCGATTTTGCACGAATTATGGAGCAAATTAATGAAGATGGAAAAGTCTACTAAAATCAACGAGATACGCCGCATCATTCTAGACAGATGCGCAGTACTATCATACTTAGATGAATTCGAAGACCATTGCCTGACTTTTAAGAATGCGCCGCATGTGACTGTAGCATGCGCCGCATATGAAACTTTCGTCAATGAAGAAGATCCAACTTGTTTTACTCCAGATACGCCGCATCACAATATTGACATACGGCGTATTACTATCAAGACTTCACCAAATACAATCCAAGATACTGAAGGACATGTGCCGCATAAAGATTCAAGATACGCCGCATCTGAAGACGATGTACGAAGATTACAGAATATAATAATCTTAGACCCCACGCGAAGTTACCTCAATGCGCCGCATCTACTTAGTTGATGCGCCGCATCGTGCCCTCAGACAGAAACTATAAATACACCACATTACCTACGAATTTTGTGTGCAACATAACCCTAAGGAGACGAATTCAGACGAAGAAGCAACACAAGACACACCCTAAACGAAGATCTTAGAGCAGAAAGAAGGTCTTGCATGTATTTAATTCATTAAGTAGTTTTGTATTATCTGTAATAGTAAGCTTTAATCTATCAGGATTGATGGGCTTGTAGCCACCATACTGCTCCCCTTAAAATTGCTTTCCCATCGATTAAAGTTTATATGATGTTTTTTGGTGACTTATATATATGCATTGTAACCTCTGTGTCTAGCTGAGTTTTGCTTAGGCTGCCATACCCCCTCCTCGCCTACTTATCTAGTGTCTAGAAAGTGGGATAGGCATAAGTGATCATTAAGAGTTTACTCGCCTATATTTAGGATCCAACGAGATAGATAAGATTACGATACTCATCATATAAAACTAGCAATAAAATAAGTGACAAGCTACTTAACAACATGACAGGCCTTCTATATGTATCTATTATCTATCCGTGTACGTGTTTGCTATTCTCTGATTCGTTCTCATTAGTTTTACTTTTATTGTTTAATCTACCAATCTGTGCTAGTCTCTCAGACTAAACCCCCTTGCATTAGATTAGGTTGTAAAACTAACTTAGAATATTAAAATACTGATTAGGTTAACTAGATATTACGTTCCACTCTTAGTGATCGACACTCTACTTACCACTATCTACATATTGATCGGTGTTGGGAATTACATTTGAGTTGATAAGACAAAACATATGAAAGATGAAGGACTTATGATGACAAAAGATGAAGAATGAAACAAGAAGGACTTGCTTGCAAAAGAAGATTTATATTTTAGTCCTTCGTAGTAATTTGTAAACCCTAATTCTCTATTATATAAAGAGACATAGGGTACAGGTTTTATCATTCACGTGTGTCACAATGTAAACATAAGGAAAGCGTGTGTGTGTACAGGTGTTTTATGGGAAAACACCTAGGGTTAGTTTTAGCCTCAAGGATCATAGATCCCTGTTATTGTTGAGTAACCTTGCTACACTTGATCATGTAGCATTGGGGCTTATGGTGTATTTTAGAGTAGAGATGATGACGAGAAACCTTTGTTCAATAATAATGATGATGTTTTCTTTATTCCGTTGCGCATCGTGTTCTTAATCATTATTATTGTTTAATCCCTAGATGAGGTCTAACAAACCTCGAGCTATAAACGATCTTAACAATCGGGTACACTGCCCGTTAGTGTGTGTGTTATAGGATAAGTCGGCAAAATATAAATTTCAAACTTGAAAAGGTATAAACCCCTATACTACAACGTGACACGCAGCACATCAAGTTTTTGGCGCCGTTGCCAGGGAATGAATTGTTAATATCTGTTTATCTAGCTAGTTTTTTAATTAGATTTTATAACTTTTTAGGTTTTTGTATATTTTAGATTCTAACCACTAACTTTGTTGTATATATTAGTTAGATTGCATTCATTGTATAATTTGCATGCTTACTGTTTTTATTTGTTTTTATTTGTTTTTCTTTGTTTTTGTAACTTTTAGTTTTTCTTTTATTTTTCTGTTTTTACTACAATCGCTGTATTCTGCTGATACAAATGATACTGCGCATCTATTATTTAGATGTGGCGTATGGCGTATTAATTTTTATATACAACGCGTTTAATAATTCTAATACGGCGCATCTATCCCCAGATACGACGTATTCAGTTTTTAATCAGAAATCTTTTTAAACCCTAACCGACATACGACGCATCTATTTTACAGATACAACGTATTTATTTATTTAAAACAGTTTTCGAATTATTAAATAAAAGAGGTGCATCGATTTTCATCGATACGGCGCATTTTAATCTGAATCAAAAATCTTATATTTTGAAGCGTAATGAAGATACGGCGTATTAACTTTTGTTTATACGCGCATTTAATTTTTATAAATATAATTGATTTTTGATAACTTAAAACATACGGCGCATTCAAATTTATAAAGCGGCGTATTGATTTTCTGAATAAAAGTCTGATTTATTTTTAACGTAATAAGATACGGCGCATCCTATTCTTAGGATACGGCGCGTCGTCTGCAGATATCAGCTACTTTTATTTTTCGTATTCCGTTTTCGTTATTAGTTTTCTGATATTCTACTTTATCCAACCTATCCTACTGATGGTTTTGTGTTGATTTCAGGAAGTGCATGGCCAGAAGTTCAACTAAGAACTTAACCAAACTTTTCGAAGATCCTAAACGAGCTTTTCATTCACTTAAAAAGCTTTTTCAAGCAACAACCCTTGATCTTTCAAGTTCTTTCGAGCTTGATTATTTTTCTGAACAGGAAGAAGTTAGTGAAGGAGAAGAACCAGAAACAATGGCGGACCCACAAATGGAGGAGTACATGAACAAGACCCGAACGGACTACGGTTCAGGAGTTGCTAGGCCCAAGTTTGATGTTGATTCCAAATTTGAGCTGAAGGGTCAATTTCTCAAGGAGCTTAGAGAGAATGCTTTCAGTGGATTGGAACACGATGATGCTAATGAACACGTGGAGAATATCCTTGAAATAGCAGATTTATTTACTACTGAGAAAATGACTATTGACCAACTTACGCTTCGTGTTTTCCCTATTTCACTTACAGGAGCTGCTAACAGGTGGCTAAAAAGTGAACCAGCTGGTTCAATCAAAACATGGGAAGACTTGAAGAGCAAATTCCTGAAAAGATATTGTCCACCTGCTAAGACCACTAAAAAGATGGAGGCTATCAATAACTTCAAGCAAGAGCCCGATGAGACTCTCGATCATGCTTGGGAACGTTTTAAGGATTTATTATTGAAATGTCCTCAACATTATCTAACCACTATGCAGGAGGTAATATTGTTTTATCAGGTATTGGATGTGCCTACAAGACAGATCTTGGATGCCAAGGGAGCTGTACCTCAGATGAGTGCAGTAAATGCTAGGAAAGCTATCCAAGAAGCTGTTGATCATTCTCAGAAGTGGCACGATGTGACCTCTACTAGATCCAAGAACGGTACTAATTTTGACGGATTTGCTGCTATTCAAGCTCAATTGGATAAGCTTAGTAGAGATATGAAGAAAAGAGACAAAAAAGTTTATGCTGCCCAAGTTGGTTGTGAAAGATGCGAAGGACCTCACTACGCAAAAGATTGTCCATCAAAGAATGAAAGTGAAACCCTTGAAGAAGCATACTATACACAATTTGGTCAACCATTCCAACCTTCAGGAAGATTTAGGGAAGCTGTTCTAGGTTACTATAAAAGGAACAATGGAAATCCTACTTATCAAGAAAGGAGGCAGACTTTGGATGATACTTTGAAGCAGATTATGGCTGATGCTGCTAAAAGACATGAAGAAAACACTGCTATGATCAAAGAAATCCGAGCTTCTACTGATACTACTACAAGGAATCAAGGAGCTTTGATCAAAGCATTGGAACAACAAATCGGTCAGATGATCAAGGTTCTTCAAGAAAGGGGATACGGAAGTCTACCTGGCTCAACTGAAACAAATCCAAGGGATCATGTCAAAGCTATCACCACAACTGAAGAAGTCTTGCCCAACATACCTTTTCCTGGAAGATTGATGAATGGTGGTGCTTTGAAGCCCCAATATTTCTTTAACTCTTCAATCAGCGTGAGAAGATTGCTCAAAGAAAAGTCTAGGATTGAAGAGGAGATAAAGGCGGCAATGAAAGAAGAGTGCTCTGCAACCGATCAACATGCCTTGCCTCATAAAGAAAGAGATCCAGGAAGTTTTACTTTACCTTGTTCTATTAATGATATATCTTTCAATAATGCCTTAGATGACTTAGGAGCTAGTGTTAGTGTTATACCCTTTAAAACATTCACTACCCTAGGCTTAGAAAAATTAGCACCCACTAAGTTGCTTATTGAATTGGCTGATAAAACGGTAAAACGACCTGAGGGGATTGCTGAAAATGTGCTTTTTAGGATCGAGAAGTTTGTGTTACCCGTAGACTTTATAATACTAGATATACCCAAGGATATTAAGATTCCCTTAATCCTTGGACGACCTTTCTTGTCTACTGCTCATGATAAGATAGATGTTTTTAAAAGAAAATTTTCATTAAAAGTAGGGGATGACGAACTAGTCTATAAATGTGAAAATCCGATTAGGAGCATTATTAAAAATGTTTATATGCTAGGATTAAGAGAACGCATGGACCTCAACCTAGAAGCAAGGTTTATGGGAGAAACTTTGATCCAAAATATATCATTTATACCTGATAAGGAAAAGTTCAAAGAATTCATTGATCTTAATGTACCAATCGAACTAAGAATGGAGATTTTAAGTGATTCGGATGACGAGTGGTATGACTGTAAGGTTATCAACAAACGTAGTAAAACTAGAAAATCTGAGGAGTCGAAAGAAGTGTTTGCTGAATTACCACCCCACCTTGCGTATATATGCCTTCGTAACAATAAAAATTTCCCATTCATTGTTTTATCATCACTGCCCGAAAGGGACAAAACTTTGTTTATACAAATTTTGAAAAGGAGTGGCATGGAGATCAGAAATGGGCAAGATACGATTGATGTTACTAGCTTAAGGATGAGGGAGTGCGACGCTTCCAACTTCTTTAATGACAGAATATAGGAGCTGAAGATGAGTCTAACTTGAAGACTTTGAAATAAAGAAAAGTGCTCACCGGGAGACAACCCGGATTTATATTTACTGTTTTTATGTGTCGAGTCTGTCAGACCTGTAGTCGATGCGGCGCATCTCCTTCCATAGATGCGGCGTATCAACTGCTCAGGTCATATCTATCTTTATTTTTCTACATTTTTATTTTTAAACCTTAAAACTTTCTGTCAGTTTATTTAATGCGGCGCATCCCTGGTTAAGGACGCGACGCATCTTATTTTTTGATTCGTACTAATTCCAGGCTCGATACGGCGCATCCCTTTCCATGGATGCGGCGTATCGACTGACCTGATGAAATTTTTATTTTTATTTTTTAGGTTTTATTTTCTAACTACTAATGAATTGTGCACAAGTTTGATTTTCTTAAACTCAGGTGTGGAATTTTAGAATGGTGATATTTATAGGATTGCTCGCAAACGCATAATGGAGGATCATACCGAGCAAATCTAAGCGAGTTTTTCCGTTCTAATTCTTTTTAATTTCCCGTTTTTAATTTTAGATACAAACAACGAGGACGTTGTTTAACTTATGTAGGGGGGTGGAGAATTAGAACGTTACTTGTCCTAAACTTTTCAAAAATATGCTTAGTCTATGCTTAATATGTCAAAATTTTAAAAAAATTTTGCATGTTTTTGTTTAGTCTAAATTACATAACCGCACACATAACCTTATTTTCAAAAATTGTGAGAACTTTTTCCACAAACATTTTAGTGTGCCGGTGACTTGTAAACTTTAGAACTTGGCTTATATACTATTTGAGTCCACCATAATGAGTATTATTGATTGGAGTGACATGTCTAAGTTGGTAAATTTCTAGGATTACACATAAACAGCCTTTAAATGTTATGTGTTATTAACTAACTTTATTGGTTAGTTAACCCCCGTTTAAACCCTTTTGTTTACTCTCACTTTTAGAGTAAGATACCCTAGAAAAACCCTCATAGCCATTCCTTTCGTTTCTTACACCTATGTTTTATGTTTTGTTACACCTTTATACCTTAACCTACCCTGTAGATTAAAGTCCTTGGTTAGTTGCTTAGGCAAAGTGTGTTTCCTTGTGTAACCTGTGTTCGTGTGCGTAATTCATTATCTTTGGTTAGGTCGGGAAATTGCACAATGCAATTGGAGTGAAAGTACATATTGTATATTTTTTATTTTCGTGTGTTTACTACTTTCACTATTACTTTTATATCTGAAGTTTTAAAAAGTAAAGAAATATTTTTCGGAAAAATCGTGATAGTAAAGTTGTGAAATTTTACACATCTATGTTAGTGAAAAAAAAATTGAAAAAATTAGAAAAGAAAAAGAAAGAAGAAAGTTGGAAGTTTGTTTAACCAACTATTGTAAAGTTTTGTATTAAGTGGAAGTTATCTCCACTATTTGTTGTTGTAATATATTTATGGATTGAAAAGGAGTTGGCCGTTTTGGGAACGCCATCTAAGGTTTGTTCTTTGTTTAAGATTTTATTGAGTATAATTCGTGTCTACCTAAAGCGTGAGTAACACGAGTCAAAGCGTGAGTTATTCAATGATATGAGTCTTATTCATGGGATGGTTGGGAAGTGATTACCCACACATTAGGACTTGATCTATTTATTTTTGTATTTTTTATTTTACACCAATTTTTATCCAAAATATTATCCATACCCAACCGTATTGTTCTATTCGTTGTTAGCTTTTGAGCATCCGAATAAAATGATGGCTAAGTAAGAATGTAGAATGTATAAATAAGGTAGTGACCATCCGAGTATTAGATTAATTGACTAATGCACTAGCGATCTAGTTTGTAACTTGGTGACAATCCATTATGGCAAATAACGCGCCAGCGATCCAAGGAGCACATTAGTGACCATCCGTTAGTTGAGGTGTCGAGGACTCATGCTAGCGATCTACTAAGTTTATGCAGGAAATGTTTGAGCAAAGCTAGGTTTAACCCTTAAGCCTCAAAACCTTTTTTACCGCTTTAAACTCGTTACTCCTTAGCTTTAGTGGAGGAGATGTGTATGTTTGCCAAGCCTATGATAGAATATTCGTCACGACTGAGCAACTAAACGATTTAGAATTGTTTTGATATTGAAAAATTTAGTTTGTCTCTACTTCGTTAAGTGTTTGGTTGTGTGATTATGATAAAACGAATAAGTGCATAATGATAAAAATAAATCCTAATATCTTTTAGGATACTATTGCATAAATTCAATCTAAGGTTTACTTGAAAACAAGTTCAAGTGGGGGGATATTGATGACATCAAATAAGTACATTATATTGACATCATTTATCATATTTAATTGACTTGTTTTACTTTATTATGTATGAGAATCGGTGCTTGATTGTTTACTTTAGTGATTCTCAGGAAATAACAAACAATAGGTAAAACTTGGCGATTTTGGACGAATTATGGAGCAAATTAATGAAGATGGAAAAGTCTACTGAAATCAACGAGATACGCCGCATCATTCTAGACAGATGCGCCATACTATCATACTTAGATGAATTCGAAGAACATTGCCTGACTTTGAAAAATGCCCGCATGTGACTCTAGCATGCACCGCATATGAAACTTTGGTCAACAAAGAAGATCCAACTTGTTTTACCCCAGATACGCCACATCACAATATTGGCATACGACGTATTACTATCAAGACTTCACCAAATACAATCCAAGATACTGAAGGACATTGCCGCATAAAGATTCAAGATACGCCGCATCTGAAGACGGTGTACGAAGATTCCAGAATACAATAATCTTGGACCCCACGCGAAGTTAACTCAATGCGCCGCATCTACTTAGTTGATGCGCTGCATCGTGCCCTCAGACAGAAACTATAAATACACCAAGGAGACGAATTCAGACGAAGAAGCAACACAAGACACACCCTAAACGAAGATCTTAGAGCAGAAAGAAGGTCCTGCATGTATTTAATTCATTAAGTAGTTTTGTTTTATCTGTAATAGTAAGCTTTAATCCATCAGGATTGATGGGCTTGTGGCCACCATACTGCTCCCCTTAAAATTGCTTTCCCATCGATTAAAGTTTATATGATGTTTTTTTGGTGACTTGTATATATATGCATTGATAACCTCTGTGTCTAGCTGAGTTTTGCTTGGGCTGTCATACCCCCTCCTCGCCTACTTATCTAGTGTCTAGAAAGTGGGATAGACATAAGTGATCATTAAGAGTTTACTCGCCTATATTTAGGATCCAACGAGACAGATAAGATTACGATACTCATGATATAAAACTAACAATAAAACAAGTGACAAGCTACTTAACAACAGGATTGGCCTTCTATATGTATCAATTATCTATCCGTGTACATGTTTGCTATTCTCTTATTCGTTCTCATTAGTTTTACTTTTATTGTTTAATCTACCAATCTGTGCTAGTCTCTCAGACTAAACCACCTTTGCGTTAGATTAGGTTGTAAAACTAACTTAGAATATTAAAATACTGATTAGGTTAACTAGATATTACGTTCTACTCTTAGTGATCGACACTCTGCTTACCACTATCTACATATTGATCGGGTACACTGCCCGTTAGTGTGTGTTATATGATAAGTCGGCAAAATATAAATTTAAAACTTGAAAAGGCATAAACCCCTATACTACAACGTGACACGCAGCACATCAGGTTGTTTTGACCCGAACCCGATAACCCGATAGCATTATCGGGTCGGGTTAAGGTTAGAAAATTTATGCTATCGGATTATCGGGTCAACCCGATAAGACCCGAAAATCGTTATTTATTTTTTTCTCCTAATAGTGTTACTGAGTTTGATACTTCATTATGTATATGACTATCTAAACTTGCAACAACTTTTCTGTTGTCCACAACGAGTAACAGTTTCTAGCTTGGCTACTACATTTTGTTTACATCAAATAACTTTTTTTGGTATTAATCAGACCGTTTTTTATTTAACAAAAGATAATGGCGTCTTTTTTATTTTGTTTGTTTGTATATGCTGTAACATATTTACATATTGGTTTGACAACGATGAAACGTTTAGTGTCAAATCCTAGCTGCAAATCGAGAGATAGATAAATTTTAGTGTATACATATTCAGACTAAAACAAATATTATCGTATAAACGTATTTTAGTTACAAATTATATGTAAATAATATTTTCAAATCTATCTTAAGCGACAATGTCCTCCCACTGCGAAGCGTGGGCTAGAATAATCTTGTTGCAAACGTTTTATGTGATAGGTAAATGTTGTAATCCAAATCTTACCCTGATGCAAATAGAATAAAAGGAAACAAACATGATCAAAACATTACTGGAGCAATTTATGTGTATATTTTTTAGTTCGTGGTTCACCTCTAGGCTCTAGTGGAGAACCTGATCCACTAATACTTTTAAGCTAGAATAATGAATGTGATAACAAATGCTCAATGATGCGTGGGTTTTGCAACCTTCGCAATAGGTTTTACCTCTCAAGGGATCTTGAGAAGCTTACAACCCCCACCAGGCAGTGTACCTGACCGATGTAGTATAGTGAAGTGGCAAGTACCGGGGGATTGATCGTTCTCTCGGGGAATAGTGTCGTTAGGATTGAAAACTACTCTAATTTAGGTCTAAGGGTTGAGGGATGATTCTTTTTGTATTTTTTATATTTTATGAAAACAAGTAAAATCTCGGGTATTTGGAAGAGTGGGCGGAATTAGTTGCTAGTCAACTAACCCAAATATCTACTATTGCAAATAAAGTAAAATAACAAGAAAATAAATTGGTTGTGAAACTTATATGGAGAAATGTGTGTTTACTTAGATTTCCTTACTCCCTAGCTATCTTTTA
>LBNU01026108.1:71977-83359 GCA_014162995.1 Artemisia annua
AAATAGATTACCATAGGCTTGGGAAAGGATCAAAAACCTCTTCCACTAGGCGTAAGCACCTAAGATAAACTATCAAAGAGGGCTTTTCAAGGGTTGTAATGTTAGGTGTAGGGATATGATAAACACGGTTTGTTGGAATAAAGGGTATTTTTAGTGGTGGCGAGTTAATTAACTTGATCAAATACATACACAATGTGGCGTTGCTAAGCCAAGACTCGACTCGACTTAAGCTAATAAGAAAATAACATAAACATAAATAAAAATAAAAGGAAACGGGATGGTAGTCCGTATGTTTTTTCTCTCTTTCTTTTTCCATTTTTTTTTCATACACTCTTGCCTTACCATCCAAAATAATACATCATAGGGGCCTCGGTTCTCCCCTTACACTTGAACTTTTACATACTTTACAAGTAACTATTCTAATGACTCGAATTAAGATAATTGAAAAACTTGTAGTACTTTAAAATATTAACGCACACATGGGGGTAATAATTGACTTATTCCCCATTACTCCATTACACTAGTACTTTACCCATGAGTCCCAATCGTCCCAAAAAAATATGTACAAGGATATGACTCGACTTAGCAACCATGTAATCAATAAGACAATTAACTAAGGGTTAAAACAAATGTTGTCACAATAATGCACTAAAGATGAGTGCATACAAGGTAGGCTAAGGTGATTTGGGTGTACATTTGGGGGTGGATTGTAAACAAATTCTTTCTTTAAGTAAAATGCTTAAAGTTAGAAATGAAAAGATAGGCTCTGAGGGGTGTACTAGGGGTATCGTGTACTAAAAATGAGTACAACGCAAAGGTGTGGGAGAATTACTTGACTAATGAAGTCAATGTAATTATATTACGGGTGTAAAACATGGGTTATACTAATGCCTCTTATCATGTAGTGAATCTAACTACACGAATGTAGTCTCACTTGTGGATTTGGGATGGTCAATAACGTAAGTTCTAGAATCTAATTACTACCGGTACACACACAAGCACCAACAATCAATGCTTTTCCTAACAATTCTAGGGGCGAACCTCACATATTTGGGGGAAAATTTTTGAGTGGTACGGTTTTTGTGCTAGTAATACAACTCCTATCCAAGAGATGCTTATTATGCTTAAAGTTTCACTCCTATATAGTGTAAAAAAATTTAAATTTGGCGCTAAAATTGCCCTAACAAATATTTCTCTCAGTTTTATTACACATCTACCATTAAACAAAACAAAAATCAAGCATAATAGCATGTTCTAAGGTGTCTTCATTTACCCCCTTACACATAAACCGAACATTGTCCCCAATGTTCACATAAAAGATGCAAAAGTAAAGAAAATGAAAGAATGAAACAAATACTCCCCTGATTCGTTTGATGTGGATCGTGTGGTAACATAGTTAGATCTTCTTCCAAGATGATGTAAAAGCTTCAAGATCAAAGCGACGCCAAAAACTTGATGTCATGAACTTGATTCCATGTTCATCTTCTTGTCCAATGTAACCTGTTAAACCTGAGAAAACAATCTAGGCAAACCTAGCGTAAAATCGGCGGCAAAATCTATATAGGGATATAATGCTTGTGGAATGAAAGTTTTGCAGATTCCTGAAATTAAAGATGCGGTAATTTCATTGTCCGGCAGAAAAACTAAATTTTAAAAACCTTTTTCTGGAATCAGTACCTGACGCCGTCAGGTTTTAAAGCCTGACGCCGTCAGAATTGATCTGACAGAATTCTTATGTTTAGTTTCCGGAAAATTTCTGGAAAAACAAATACCTTAATTCCTGAATCCTACAAAATTTCATTATGACTCGATACAAGCATTTGACTCAAACAAATACTAATATGTATGTTCATTTTATATTGTTACAATTCATGTCCAATTCGTTCTTATAAACAAATTTAGATTTCCCTTACACTTATCTTTTTGCAAAATACCTTTATATGTAGTTAAGACGAAGTTAAAAACAAAATAAAGCATTTTCACAATGTAATTTGAAACATGAATTGTTAGCAATAAAAATAAAACATACATACGGAAACAAATAAAATCAAACAAACAAACAAAACAAAACAAATAAAGCTTGGGTTGCCTCCCAAGAAGCGCTTTTCTTTATTAACGAGTCTTGTAGCTAGACTCAAAGTCACGTTCATCTAGTGTCACTAATGCTCACGTATCCAAGTATGAGCCACCTAATTATTGCCTCATCTCTCTTATAGTCATCACTTAGCTCTAAACATCCGCGATAATACTCTTATTCTTTTCATGAGGATATTTGAGCCCTTTTCTTATGTCCTTCTCACTCAACATATCGCGAGGGGGAAGCCTATTACATCCGTCAATAGAAAAATTCTTAAACCTAGGGTGTGCACGGGGCATTTGATATACAAAGTCTTCATCCCCGTCTGAAAATGTAATTAACCCTTCCATGAGTTTTTCGTCTAATTTGGTTAACCTTTTGAAGGGCTTTCCAAACACAACTTGGGTTAAGTTACTATCAACAAACTCGCCTAGATTCTCTATAACCATAAAGTCAACTAAATAAACAAAGCTCTCAACAAACACATGCAATGTTTTAGTTCTAGCAACAATATTATTTCCTTGGTACTCTAACTCATTCACCATTATTCTATTATATTCAGTGCGTGAGATTATGTTCATAGGTAAAGACGAGTTAAGGTAAGCATCGAAGCTCCTAAATCCAATCTTACAAGGGAATTGCATATTAAACAAACTATCTTTCTCAATCTTTGTCCTAGGGTCAACATACTTGAGAGGGTTAGCTCCCTCTTCTCCCTTAGGATCATCTATCACTTCCCCATCCCCTAGGTCCGAATCAGAATCCAACGAATAATAAAAAGGACCATTTTCATGGTCGGTGTCATGGTCAGACCAGTCCATATCAGAATTGTTGTTAAAGTGATGATCGGGTGACATATTTGGTGGGTTTTCGTTTTCAACAATAGGGGGCAGGTTGGGTAATTGGAAATTCCTACGACGGAAAACACGAATAACAGGGATCAAACGATCAATATTACTCATGAAGAAGTACTACGAACAAAAGCACAAAGAATAAGATAGACTACAAGAAAACCTAGAAAAGTAAAACAAAAATCTCACTTAGAAAGGAGTCTAATGAGTAGACCTAAGTAAAATAAAATTTTCAACCTAAGCAATAACTATTCCCCGGCAGCGGCGCCAAAAACTTGATGCATGGGTTTTGCAACCTTCGCAATAGGTTTTACCTCTCAAGGGATCTTGAGAAGCTTACAACCCCCACCAGGCAGTGTACCTGACCGATGTAGTATAGTGAAGTGGCAAGTACCGGGGGATTGATCGTTCTCTCGGGGAATAGTGTTGTTAGGATTGAAAACTACTCTAATTTAGGTCTAAGGGTTGAGGGATGATTCTTTTTGTATTTTTTATATTTTATGAAAGCAAGTAAAATCTCGGGTATTTGGAAGAGTGGGCGGAATTAGTTGCTAGTCAACTAACCCAAATATCTACTATTGCAAATAAAGTAAAATAACAAAAAAATAAATTGGTTGTGAAACTTATATGGAGAAAAGTGTGTTTACTTAGATTTTTTTACTCCCTAGCTATCTTT
Source organism: Artemisia annua (assembly GCA_014162995.1). NCBI lineage: Eukaryota > Viridiplantae > Streptophyta > Magnoliopsida > Asterales > Asteraceae > Artemisia > Artemisia annua. The sequence goes on from LBNU01026108.1 coordinate 75,582, forward strand.
TACCGGTTAATTGGTTTGTTACAATTGTGTGGATGACGGGTTGTATTCCTTTAAACCATTCGTAGGGCCGTGTACGATCTTCCCTAACTCTATAAGCTCCTACTTCACTCCTATGTCGAGCCGACTAAAAGCTCCTAACATGGGATCACTAGAATTCGCTTATGCATTAAATACAACCATATAATCGTAGTACACATCCGATTCATGTTTCTTAAGACGTTCAAGCAAGTTACCGTATAGGAGGTTAGCCAGTTTTCTTAAGTCTAACATCGACATCACCCACCCACAACAATCAATAACAAACCAACAACAAGTAATCAATAGCTAGGTTTCATTAGACCTAAGCAAACACAAGAAAAACCTAGCCTAGCATGTTAAAGTAAAGACACGCATAAGATATAATCAAGCAACACATAGACATATTGATTGATTTGAAAGGAGACTTATCTTTAATTGAACATGGATGATTCAAGGGTGAAAAACCCTGAAAATACAGTAAACCACGACCTAGGGTTTATCCCTAAAGTTCTCCCAAAAGTTACACACTTAATGAATGAAAATTAGAAAACTATATATAGATTTTACAACTTGACGGCGTCACGTTTTAGCTTGTGACGCCGTCACCTCGCCTCCAAAACTCTTCTCGGATTGCTCAGATCCACTCTTGACGCCGTCCCTCTTTAAAACTCTCTGGGCCGTCTCTCTTTAACTTATAACGTGACGGCCTTAGGTGAAATAACACGTAACGCCGTTACGTGTAAATGCTTCAAAATCTTTCTGGCCCGTCAAGTGTAAAATTATCCACCTCTTTGTCAAAGCGTGACGCCGTCACCTCGTAAAGAGTGACGCCGTCAGGTACTGTTTCCAGCATAATTTGAGACTTTGTCGTTTTCTTCACTTTTATGCTCCAAAAACGTCCAAAATACCTTATTTTCCAGATTTCTTCTCCAAAGTACCTAAAATGACAAAAGGAACGATTTAAGGCAATATTTGATCAAATAATTACGGATTAGGGCTTAAATGACCCCCTAAAAGCGTAACACTTTTCGCCTCATCACACAACATAACAACATATAAAAAAAACAATGAGAAAACATAACTCGCGTGAATGTTAAATCTGTTCTCACTGTTACAAATTGGTATTTCTAATCCGACAACCTGAATCACCCGACCCGATAAGCACCTGAACCCGATAACCCGATTTCTTATCGGGTCGGGTTGCGGGTCACTCTTTAAAGCATAAACTCCAAAATACATCCCTATGGTTTACCCAATTTCGTACCATACATCCCTCTCGATAAAGTTGCAACAAATACATCCCTCCGTTAGTAAAAGTGAACAAATATACATCCACGAGGACGAACGATGCAAATTTTTTGTCGTTAACTTGGACACGTGGCAGTTAAGTAAGGGTATTTTTGTCATTTTATGTTTCTATAAAACATAAGCATAAAGATTTATACATTTCAACGTTATCATTCACATATCCAAAAAATCTAAAAACATATAAACACATCCAAAGATCAACATTACCATTCATAAAAAAAACCGCAACTCGATTTCTTAGTGAACACACAATAGTAAACAAAAAACATATAACATCTAAACCAAATCTGATTAATGGTGGGACGATAACAGTGAGTGAGTAGGGTTTCTAGTTAGAGGTAGGATAGGTTGTGGTGCGTCGGCGGCGTGACAACAGGTGTTGGTTGGCGTGACAACAAATCTTATTAATAGTGATGAGTTTTTTTTAAGTGTGGTTGTGTGGTGGTAGGATAAGCTAGTGATGGTTTTGGTAGATTTATTTAGAGAGAGAAGGTGTTGATGGGTTTTTGAAAGTGACTGAATCAGGTAGTGGTGGTGGGGGTTTTAAGGTGATGTTGGTGGTTGATTTTAATTGGTGGCCGGAGATAAGGTGTTGGAGGTGGTGGTGAATGGTGACGGATGGGTGGTGGTAGGGTTTGGTTTAATCTTTTGTAGTTTTTGTTGGGACTTGTGAGTTTGATTCAGAAATTTGANGGGTTTTTGAAAGTGACTGAATCAGGTAGTGGTGGTGGGGGTTTTAAGGTGATGTTGGTGGTTGATTTTAATTGGTGGCCGGAGATAAGGTGTTGGAGGTGGTGGTGAATGGTGACGGATGGGTGGTGGTAGGGTTTGGTTTAATCTTTTGTAGTTTTTGTTGGGACTTGTGAGTTTGATTCAGAAATTTGATTATGTGAAATTTGGGATCTCCTTCTTTGTAGCATTTTAAGTTGTAAGATGAAGTTTAGACTTGAGAACATGAAATCAAGAAAGTGGGAAACATAAAATGACACAAATACCTTTACTTAACTGCCACATGTCCAAGTTAACGACACAAAATTTGCATCGTTCGTCCTCGTGAATGTATATTGGTTCACTTTTACTAACGGAGGGATGTATTTGTTGCAACTTTTTCGAGAGGGATGTATGATGTGAAATTGGGTAAACCACAGGGATGTATTTTGGAGTTTACTCCTTTTTAAAAACTCAAAACCCGACTCAACTTGACCCGATAAACCCGATAACACCCCTAGTGGCAACCAATCGTCTGTAGGTCACCGGAGAGAGAAAACTGACGTGACAGAAAAAATAAAGGGATCGACCCTCATTACTGTGTTTAGCCTAAGGTGTAACATTTTGTGATACATTAATTTTTTTATGAAAATTTATTACATTTTTAAATACATTAAATTTCTGAAAAATAAGTTGGACAAAAACATCATGTAGACGGTCTTTGAAGTTGCATTTTTGAAATTTGTGCGCTCATTATCACATCGTAAGTTTCTTTTTGTATTCCTTACAAGGACAATAATTGGTTATTATTGAAAAAAATTACTACATTGCTTCAAAACTACAATCATTCGAAGGCTTATGTAAAAATCAGCATCAAAGAATAATTTGAATGATAAACTGAAATCCAAGATGACCGTTGTTTACACTTTATTCAATTTTGTTGATATATTGTTATAACTATGATTTTTTTCAATATTCTTGATATTACATCTGTCATTGCATATTTTAAAGGACTGACAATGCACACTACTATCATATTAGCATCTGCACACTAGCATAACATTACTAAAACTACACATTTTCTAGACTTACATTATTACAAAGTGTTACAGAAGAATTGCGAAACGAATCTGTTTTTTTTTTTTTTTTTTTTTTTTTTTTTTTTTTTAAATTATAAATACCTAAACAGAATAAGTGTTTAATCCAAAATCCACTTTTGTTGCCATACTATTACGAAACATATAAACATCCAAATATTTGAAAGGTTTCATGCAAATATTTAAGACACATTATCATGCAAATATTTAAAACACAAAATAAAGATCTATTAATATTATATAAATGTATTCATAAAGACTAGCAGGGTACTCGCGCGTTGCGGCGGCGGGTATCCTGAAATAAAATTTTCCGGTGAATCATGTATTTTAGTTTATTATGTTCTTTTTAACAATAAATTTACGGATATCAAAATTTTCGTTTAGCTCGTGTCCGTTCGGGCTCGAGCCCGTTGGCTCGTGTCCGTTCAGGCTCGAGCCCGTTTGGCCCGTGCCCGTTCGGGCTCGAGCCCATTTGGCCCGTGCTCGTTCGGGCTCGAGCCCATTTGGCCCGTTGCCCGATCGGGCTTGAATATTTGTATAATGTGCTTTATTATTTGTATTAGTGACATTTAATGCAGGAATTGTGTTTAAATTGGTTGTACAGTATGCTTGATAATTTGTATTTCTTATGTAAGGGGTGTTTTAAGAAGTGCATTAATTATATTTATTGACCAGTTAATTAATTGTATTTAATGTACATAATGTTTTATTTATTGTATTTAATGTTAGTATTAATTGTATGTTAGAATTAAATATGAGGGAAATTTCTGTAAGTAGTATTGGTTATTGTACTTATAGCTTTAGAAGTTGTATTGCTTAATTTTAAGTATTTCTATTAATAGTAGGTCTTCCTCCATTATAAGATAGTTAGATTACAAAAGATGATTGATAATCTAATAAGAGTAAGGATCATAAATACTATTTGTTTCTGTCATTATTTGATCCTCCCACGTTGCTATTTGTATGTTCCTTCTCTCTGTTGCTTTGATAAAGTCTTTGATAACATCTTCCTGGCTGTCTCTTGCTTCGATCAACGTTTATATAACATCTTCATTTTTTTTCTTCTAGTTTCGACGGTTTTATCAATTTGCCACACTGCTTAATTAAAAGCAACTCTATGGCATTTTGCTTTTGTTGCACTTCTCTCAAATTTCTTGGGAGATGCCCGCGTATGGGCATACATTTGGTGCTTGTTTGGATAATGAGGGTACCATTGATGATGATGGTGGTGTTGATGGAGTTATTTTTCTTTTGTTGTTACTTGTGATGGTGTTTTTGTTCGAAAAAGAGGTGGTGGAGGACGCCATTGGTTAAACTTTGCTTAAATTTTGTTGAAACGAGAAGAGGAGGATGACGATGATGATCTTTAAAAGTGATAAATGACGGTTTGTTAATTTATATAATAGCATGGAGTTAACCAAACGACGTGATTTGCAATCATAGTTGACTGGTTCTTTTGTAGCCAAAACCTTTGGTAAATATCTAAAAGAGGATCATAATCGCGAAACACATGCGTAGGATTCCGAAACGATGCTACCATTTATTAGGAATTGATTTGCACTCATTTTTTTATTGGTACACACTACTTTATGAATCAAATAGTTGTACCACACTTAAATCCTTCTTTGTATGCTTGTACAATTGTGTGTGCATATCAAAAAAGAAATTGTGCATATCAACTTCACCATTTATTGCGAAGCGCGTGCGTTACGCGTGCGGGGATTTTAATACACTATATAATCCAATAAATTTTTACCCTGAATAACATGCACTTATGTTTTATCACATGTTCTCTCATAAGTTACCACCGCCCTTCTTTACCCAGATTACTTTTGAAGATGTTTCTTTAAAAAATTAGTAACACGCAAAATTTTCACCCTCTTTGACCAAGTCAATCAATTACATGGGAAGTCTTGCTTATTACAATAGATTACAAGGGAAGCATTGGTGGGTACATGTGGCTTTAAAGGCATCATACTCCCTTGACAACATAAGAAGAGTTACCGGTTCTTGGTCGTCATTCACTGCCTGTTTCATCATATCACTTCTAAGAAACCATACAGCTTTTCATATTTTATATTGTTCATTTCAAGATTGTTAAATTGCTTCAACCATGCTTGAGTTGTTAATGATTTAAAACAATATTGATCCAACAAGCTTGAAGGAATGAAAGAAACGAGATGCAAAATCAATCAATGTGGAAGATTGATTGAACAAGCTTAAGCGATGAATTTTATTAAAATATTAACAATTTCATTGTAAACTATTGTGGTTATATTGCTTCAACTGTAAATGATTGTAACAATTAATTCGTTAGGGCACTCATGCCGCTCGGCATCAACGAAAACCACTAGTTCGGCATGACGAAATCAGCATGAAGATCGGTATCCATTACCGATTCGGCATGGATGTTCCCCATAAAAATTCGAACGTTGCCCCCTTAAATGCACTATCCGTTTGATCCTTTTTTCAAAAAAAATAATAATAATAAAAAAAATAAATAATAAAATAAAATAAATAAAATAAAAAATTGCATCATGAATGCCACTAAAAAATGAAGGTGAGGTATGGTGAATTATGAAATGTGTTGGCCACATTTGATTGGTTAAATTTGCATCATGGTGTGGCATGATTGCCACCCCCTTATAAATCTATTTATGCTTCAAATTTCGATGTGGATAATGGTAACAATTAACTGTTAATACAAATCAATTTTAACTAACAATCTTTTGGGCTTTATGTGATATTCTTCTTTGTTGTATTTTTTGGGAAAATTATTGACCATATAAAACCACGAAAACATAAGGGACCAAATACAAATTGAAAATAGGGGGCACACTCGTAATATTACGTTTTTTCTTGATATTTCGATTGAGAGCGCGAATAAAGCAACTATTTTAGTTGCAACCTTCATCATCGGATTTAAGACACTTATTAAGGGGGAGATTGAGAATCGTTAGATACACAACCAATGAAAAAATGACAAGTTAACTATATTTTTAAATGGTTATTCCCTATTTTCATTCAACAACAAAAGTTAAACCTTTTTAGGACCCGTAAAATTACTTCGAGTTAGATAAAAGTTTTTTCTCCCTATTAACGAGCCATGATGATACCCTCATACCCAAGTATATATCGGAATCAAACTTAAAATCTTAAACATCATAGCACTTTTGACAATTTATAGAAAATGCATCAAACATGGTTTTCATGTCTTAAAATATGAAAAGAAAAAAAGAAAAGAAAAAAGACAAATGCACTCATGAGATCCTGATAAAAATGAAATAAAAGATGATCATCTTTTATAAGATGAGCCTCAAATAATGGAGAAAGTATGCTAAAGGGGGTTCTTTTGGCATTATCTATATTTGTGAAGGGCCCCTTTGATAGTTTTACAAATAATGAGTTATTGTGCTGGCATAGCATGCATTTCTCTTCTTTTTCAGACAAGCAAACCCACCATGTCAAAAAATCATGGATTGCTAATGGCCCCCCTCATAATAAGTCATTTGATATAATGGTCACCTTCAGTTTTTTACTATGCTGTGAAAAGAAAGGGATTAACTATTTGAAAATCTATTGAACTTGACACATTATTCTTTAGTGTTTGTCAGATTATTTTCTCCCTACTGTATAAGCTTTTAATTTATCTTATTACGTGTATTATTACGGGTAAAGTTCGATACATTTTGATATACTAGGTTGAGATTCCAAACTAAATAAAACACAACTCTTACACTTCTAATTTATCACCTTTTTTAAAAAAAAAAGAAACGCATCTTATCAATGTGTGTGACGTTATCGTTCAAATTATAGTTCTTAGTTTCTTACAAGTACGCACAAGTTTCTTAAGTTTGAGAGTTTGATACTTTCCGTTTTATGCCCTTAAGATTAGCGGATGTATCGAAGAGAGATAGGCCAATGACATTTATAAACAATGAATTTTTGTGAAAGTTTAGCTTTAGGACTAAGGGGGTGTTTCTTTTTTTTATATGGGGAGGGAAGAGTATATAATAATATTTTTTTTGTGCTTGGGCTCACATATTTCTCTTACTTCATATATATCCCCAAGGCAAAAAAAATGGATATCCTCCCCAATAAGAGGCTAAATCAGACGTGGAACCCACATATGTTCTCCCCATATAGAAAAAAGAAACACTTCCTAAGTCTCTTACAAGGGTTTAAAGGGATAGCATTATTAAAGGAAAAACAATTAGACTACTTGTAAGTGACCAGGAAAATGTTTGGAAACAGGTCAAGAGGATGCCTCAATTAGGTAACGTACATCTGTGTTAAAAACTTAACCCGAACAATAAAAAGCTTATCCGTAACTAGTAAGCAAACTTGAGTTGATTGAAGATAATTTGTAATCACTAGTTAACGTTTTGTCCCGTTTAATATGATGCCCTTTTCCAAACAGGTAACGGCGGAAAAGGAGAATAAAAGCCATGTGAAGGTCATATGATTGCAATTTGTATTACATGATTCCTGTTCACCTTAGTCAACCCAAGGGACCCGACTCTGTCTCCCTTTTAACTTTTCATAGAGTGTGTTGTTATTCTAAGCCAATAGATAAGTTACAAATTGAAAAAAGACCATAAACTTGCATTGTTGAGTCAAGTTTTACTTATTAGTTTTGTTATATGT